>CM019167.2:8459328-8538125 GCA_009739505.2 Apolygus lucorum | reverse complement strand
AGATCTTTTTCTATGATTTCTCAAAGTTTCGAATGTTTATGACGTCACGCTCCCCTCCCGCCAGGGCGGGACCCCCCAGCCCACTGTGACGTCATAAACATTCGAAACCTTGAAAAATCATAGAAAAAGGTTCTCAGTCTATAAGGCCGCTGTTGGTGCCAAAATTCTCAGAATGAGGTCTAGTTTAGATTAAAAATAACAATGAACAGTTTTTCCGACCCATGCGCGCTCCCCATTTCATCGAAACCGCATGCGAATTGTAGAAGTTATGGCTGTGGCAAGGATTTCATGACACACAGACACGGAACCAAAATTGTTGAGGAAGGTCTGAAACGTAAAACGCGAGTGGAAATTTTGATTTTGGAGAATTTTTTTTTTTTAACCTTGAAAAGTGAAAACAAAGGTTCCGCACCTTGGCAGACTGGGAAGCGAAACTATACGAAGTTATTGTCTGATTTCAATGAAATTTGGTTCCCAAATGGAGTCCATATACCAAATTCCATAAAAAATTGTCCATGAAAACTGCGGATGGACGGCTCTTATTATTGTTTTATTCGGTTTCCATTCGATTTTCGCATTTTCGGATACATTACCGAAGTTTTGAGGGGTTTAGAATTTTTTTCTTGAACGATTCCAAAGCTTCATTACTGAAAATAATAAATGAACAAACCAAAATGATAAAGTGTTGTCAAAATTTTTTTCCATTTATTATTTTCATTAATGAAGCTTTGGAATCGTTCAAGAAAAAAATTCTAAACCCCCCAAAACTTCGGTAATGTATCCGAAAATGCGAAAATCGAATGAAAACCGAATAAAATAATAATAAGAGCCGTCCATCCGCCGTTTTCATGGACAATTTTTGATGGAATTTGGTTTATATTTAATAACTGTTTTCCTTGTGTCTGCAGAACCACGTTGCCTACAATACTTATCAAGTGCATCGCTATCCACTGAACGTGCCTTGCAGTTCGAGCCGCAGTCGACTCTGATCGCGATCTCAGAGGATTCGGAGATGGAGGCGCCTGGGAGGTTCAAATGCGAGTCGACCCAGAGGCCGCCGGGGCTCATCTCCGCGATCTCTCTGACGAGGGCTTCCGAGCCGTCGCTGACGACCTGGTAGACGCTGACGCTCGACGCTCCCATGACGAACATCTTCAGCAACGCGCCCTCCGTCAGGCTCAATTCAGTCAACGAGAACCTCAGAACCTCATTGCCGCTCCCTTCCCCCTCCACCTCTGAAACATCCAGAAACACAACTGATGAGAGACTTCACACTACTTTCTTCGCCGCTAGAAATCCGAAAAAATGTAGTTTCCTCTTGCTTAACCGATATATAGGTTACAATCTTACCTTACACTCTCGTGTTGCATAATTTTGGTTTATTATTTTTAATAATAAACCTCTGGGATCGAACAAGAAAACCAATTTACCACCCCCACCATCACCTTTCGCTCCTCAAAATGTGTCGGTTTACGTTTCAAGGTACGCAGAATCCAAAAATCGAATAAAACGCTGCAAATTATTACACAATGGTTTATTATTTTTTTACATTGATCACTCGTCTGCAAAGCCACCAACCATTCAACATGAAGAATAACATCGATCGTAATTCGGTCAGCTGAAATTTGAACGGAGATTAGTCCTCTTTAGCGATTCACACTCGTGTTTATGATTTATCGTACGTAAAACCCTTAAATTCTCGTAGGGAGCGAACGGTTTGTCCTACAGAGCTCCGCGTGGTCTCAAAAAATTCTATAGAATCTTAAATTGAAGGAAAATCAATACCTTTATATAAAAATTTTTTGAGTTAGGGCGTTTTCAAAATTCATTTTTGAACCCTTAGAAGTGACCTACATCAACCAAAATCTTCGGGGCACAACTAGACCCCGAATGGAGCCTACGTACCAAATTTCATCAAAATCGGTCAATGCTAAGCGGCAAAAGTGCCGCGTACGGCGGACGGCGGGCCAAATTTTTATTCGATTTTTGGATTCTACGTACTTTGAAACGTAAACCATCAAATTTTGAGGGTGTGTTGAAAAAAAATTTTCTTGGTCGATTCCAAAGGTTCATTATTGAAAATAATAAACCAAAATGTATCCATCCGTCCGCCGTACGCGCACTTCCCTCAGTTCCCATGGACGGATTTTGATGAAATTTGGTATATATACCAAACCCATATATGGGTGTATAGCTGACCAAAATGCGATCGCTGTAGGTGCAGGTACGTGGTAGGCAGGTGGTGACCGTGGCAAGCCGAGTTTTTGACAGAGGTTTCACTTGTTTAGGCATTTTCTTCTACGGTAATTTTAGCGAATTTTCAAGAAAAATGAAGCTATTGCAATGGCCTCAAAAGTTTTTAGAATGGACTTTTTCGAAAATTTTTTTTTTGACTGAAATCCGATTTGGACCATTCTGAAACGATTCCTGAAGTTTTTCCAAAAATCATATGTATACACATTTAAATCATATATAATAATTATCATTATAATGTTGTTAAATGTCTTCAAATTCCAATAAAAACTTCGTATTTTATTCAAGAATCACAACAAACATAAACACGGAACAATTCAACCTTCTTCACAACTTTTCTTCACGTCAACAACCCTAAACACATGCTGTCATCTTTTCCAATGTATGATAATCAATATATATATGTGTGTGTGTCATTCCGCGCGATAACTTGAGTAATTGTTCAGCAAAAATTTTTTAGTTTTCGCCAAAACGTTCGTAACAACAAACAAAAGGACGAGTTCGTTAGCCAGAAATTTTGGACAACCCAAAGTGGTCCACATTTAAAAAATAGTCCATAAAAACGGGGTTTTCCCGTTTTTTTTTTTTTTTTTGTTGTTATTAACTTCAGAATCATACTAATATATGGTATATTGGGATTCAGCACAACAATTAATGCGTTTTCCAAAAATGAAAATTGTCCAAAAATTGGAAAAAGGATGTATAGCATTCCCAAGCCAAGTGAAACCTTTTCCAAGTCATATGAAACTTTTTCCAAGCCAAATGAAACCTATTGAGAAAATGAGTGAAATGAGGTACCTAGATAGGTAGATGATCTGCAAATTTCAGATCGATGCAATTGTACCTATCGTACAAAGAAGTTGCCATAATGAAAATTCAATGAATTTTAGACATAGGATTATCGAAGTAGATCTCACCTTAGTAGAATAGGAAACGAGTAAGTTTGGGAAATTTCTGACTGTTAAATGTGTGTGGGTAACCTACTCGCCACGCCCACACGGAGAAAACTGATAATTAAGGGGAGTCACCAATACTTACATTGACTGAACCTCTAAGACTGAATTTCTGGAATTTTGTAATATATTATTCATCTACGATTGTTTTACTTTACAGAAATACACTATGTTTGGAAAAAGTTTCATTTGACTTGGAAAAGGTTTCATTTGACTTGGAAAGGTTTCATTTGGTTTGGAAAAGTTTTCATTTGACTTGGAAAAGTTTCATTTGGTTTGGAAAAGGTTTCATTTGACTTGGAAAAGGTTTCATTTGACTTGGAAAGGTTTCATTTGACTTGGAAAAGGTTTCATTGACTTGGAAAAGGTTTCATTTGGTTTGGAAAAGGTTTCATTTGACTTGGAAAAGGTTTCATTTGACTTGGAAAAGGTTTCATTTGACTTGGAAAAGGTTTCATTTGACTTGGAAAAGGTTTCATTTGGTTTGGAAAAGGTTTCATTTGACTTGGAAAAGGTTTCATTTGACTTGGAAAAGGTTTCATTTGACTTGGAAAGGTTTCATTTGACTTGGAAAAGTTTCATTTGGTTTGGAAAAGGTTTCATTTGACTTGGAAAAGGTTTCATTTGACTTGGAAAAGGTTTCATTTGACTTGGAAAAGGTTTCATTTGACTTGGAAAAGGTTTCATTTGGTTTGGAAAAGGTTTCATTTGACTTGGAAAAGGTTTCATTTGACTTGGAAAAGGTTTCATTTGACTTGGAAAAGGTTTCATTTGACTTGGAAAAGGTTTCATTTGGTTTGGAAAAGGTTTCATTTGACTTGGAAAAGGTTTCATTTGGTTTGGAAATGCTATATAATATATAGCATTGATATATTATATCAATATATTTAATGAAAACGTGCATATAGTATTTGTTGTACCCAGAAATGCAGTAGCCGTGTGGGTACTCTATGAGTTCGTGGAGACGAGTAGAACGTGAATATGGACTCCTAACATCTTCATAGCATACTCAGTGCATGCATTATGTTGGTATAGTATACTAAAACGCTGCAAATTATTACACAATGGTTTATTATTTTCTATATAGATCACTCGTCTACAAAATCACCAACCATCCAATATGAAAAGAAAAAGAAAAAAAAAAAAATCAAAAAAATCAAAAAAAATCAAAAAAAAAATCAACATCACCAACCATCGATTGCATTTCGGTCTGCTCTAATTTGAACGGAGATTAGGCCTCTTTTGCGATTCACACTCGTGTTTTGATTTATATATATATATTTCAATATAAACACTTAAATTTTCGTAGTGAGCGAACGGTTTGTCCTACAGAGCTCCGCGTGGTCTCAAAAAATTCTAAAAATTCTATAGAATCTTAAATTGAAGGAAAAACAATACCTTTATTTCGAAATTTTTTGAGTTAGGGCGTTTTCAAAATTTCAAAATTGATTTTGGAACCCTTAGGAGTGACCTACATCAACCAAAAGCTTCGGGGCACAACTAGACCCCAAATGGAGCCTACATACCAAATTTCATCAAAATCGGTCAATGCTAAGTGGCAAAAGTGCCGCGTACGGCGTACGGCGTACGGCGGACGGACGGCCAAATTTTTATTCGATTTTTGGATTCTACGTACCTTGAAACGTAAACCATCAAATTTTGAGGGGGTGTTAAAATTTTTTTTTTCTTGGTCGATTCCAAAGGTTCATTATTGAAAATAATAAACCAAAATGGAAAAAAAACAAGAATCGTGAGAAAAAAAACTTTCTAAAAGAAATTTCAGCACCATTGTTCCTTTCCTTAACCATACCTTCAACTGAAAGATTTCTTTGAAAATTCGCTCATGGTGCATAAATGGACTTTTTTTCCCTTGGGTATCCCTGGTATTAGACGTTCTTCTTGGGCTCTATTATAGGATTTGACTTGAAATTCCAGAATCTAGAATTGAGGCGAATTCCCCATTGTTTATTATTCTTCTGTAAAGGTAACTCGTCTGCAAAGAAAAGGCTTATCCATTATCAGTACCTTCTATAAAACCATCGTTATCGTGAGAGTTGTGGGTGCCCTCATATTCTCAACGAAATGTGGTTCATGGTGATCAGGTAAGCACAACTGTTGATATGAATCTCTATTCAACGAATGAAACCTCGAAACGTAAACCATCAAATTTGTTGGTGTGTGTGTGTGTGTGGTTGGGGAGGGGGTTGTTACGACTTTGATTACGAAGGTTCATTATTGAAAATAATAAACCAAAATCAGTTGTCTACCGGTTCCAATACTTTTTTCCTCATATTTTGGTTGGGAGCGGACAGATTCATTGGTTTGCGAACTTACTTGTAGGACTCAACGATGACAATCGTCGGGGCCTTGAGGTTTCTTGCGTCATCTTCGTGTATACACCCATTTTCGTAGTGTACTCTACTTGGCTCACGTTCACCTGAAATCGGAATTTGACAATGTAGAATTAATATCTCTAAATTAGTATGTTATCTGTATATATTAGTATATTAGTAGAACTCCGTTTGTTTGTTTTGAGGATCAAGGAGGCTAGAATTAATGGACTCAAGTCGAGTTAAAGATGAAAATGATGTATATTTGGTAGGATCCTACCAACGGCCGTTAGCTGGTTCCCGTGAGATCGCCGAAGTTAAGGCCTGTCGGTCCGGGAAATTACTTGGATTGGTAACCGCTCGAGGGCGGTATCGCAGGTGTTGATAATTTTTCTGGTTGGGCCGTTGATGAACCCCGCTCCACAAGTGGTTGAGGCAATCAGTAGCCATGAGCGAAATCATCAGAACCATTTATTCTGATCTTCTCTTTGGAAGACTGCTGATAACGTCGCTGGCCGGGACTGGCATTCGGACGAAAATTCTACCTATGATGGTTGTTTACTTTACTTTACTTTTTTTTTTTTGGTTGGCTCCTTGGCATAGAGGGGATATCCCTCCACTCCATACTCTGAAGAAACTATGCGCATACAAAGATTCGCTAAAGAAACATTATTTGTAGATCCAAGTGGTGCATAAAATATGATATGTTATATGTCATACCCCTGAGTAGGGATGTCACCAAAGTATCGATACTTTTAGAAAAAAGTATCGATACATATCGATACTTCTTTTTCCCGATATACATCGTAGTTTCGATACTTTTTTTTCCAGTAAAGGAGGCGATACTTTTTTTTCTCTCACATTTTATTTGTTTCAGCACCTACAAATTGAAGGTACCTACTTGACAGTACCTCTATCTCTACGTAGATTGTTGGGAGACCAACCACTTCAACAAATCAAACGAAGATGGTTTACCACCACCTCCAGCTCTCTATGATAACCTGCTGTCCTCCATCATCTAGGAAGGACCATCAAAATGTTAAACCAACCAAGTTAACTGAAAACGATTTTTAAGAATTTTAGAAATTTATTAGTGCATCGGCCTAGGGAATTGAAAAAAAATGAACAATTGCCGCTGGATTAATTAAAACTAAACAATAATTGCAACAAATAAAAAAACTGCAAATTATTACACAAACGTTTATTATTTTTCTATATAGATCACTCGTCTGCAAAGAACTCGGCTTTGCCTACAGCGATCGAACACATCATGTTTCTGATTTATCGTACGTCCAAACCTTGAATTCTCGTAGAGAGCGAATGGTTTGTCCTACAGAGCTCCGCTTGATCTCAAAAAATTCTAAAAATTCTATAGAATCTTAAATTGAAGGAAAAACAATACCTTTACATTGAAATTTTTTGGGTTACGGCGTTTTCCAAATTTCAAAATTCATTTTGGAACCCTTAGAAGTGACTTACATCAACCAAAATCTTGGGGGCACAACTAGACCCCAAATAGAGCCTACATACCAAATTGCATCAAAATCGGTCAATGCTAAGTGGGGAAAGTGCCGCGTACGGCGGACTGACGGCCAAATTTTGGTTTATTATTTTCAATAATGAACCTTTGGAATCGACCAAGAAAAAAAGTTTTTAACACCCCCTCAAAATTTGATGGTTTACGTTTCAAGGTACCTACGTAGAATCCAAAAATCGAATACAAATTTGGCCGTCCGTCCGCCGTACGCGGCACTTTCCCCACTTAGTAATGACCGATTTTGATGCAATTTGGTATGTAGGCTCCATTTGGGGTCTAGTTGTGCCCCGAAGATTTTGGTTGATGTAGGTCACTTCTAAGAGTCCCAAAATGAATTTTGAAATTTTGAAAACGCCCTAACTCAAAAAATTTCGATATAAAGGTATTGTTTTTCCTTCAATTTAATATTCTATAGAATTTTTAGAATTTTTTGAGACCACGCGGAGCTCTGTAGGACAAACCGTTCGCTCCCTACGAGAATTTTAAGGGTTGGACGTACGATAAATCAGAAACACGAGTGTGAATCGCAAAAGAGGCCTAATCTCCGATCAAATTTTAGCTGACTGAAATGCGATCGATGTTTTTCCTCATGTTGGATGGTTGGTGGCTTTGCAGACGAGTGATCTATATAAAAATAATAAACCATTGTGTAATAATTTGCAGCGTTTTATTCGATTTTTGGATTCTACGTACCTTGAAACGTAAACCATCAAATTTTGAGGGGGTGTTAAATTTTTTTTTTCTTGGTCGATTCCAAAGGTTCATTATTGAAAATAATAAACCAAAACTAGAAAAATCTCATTTACTCGTAATTCGAAGCCTAATTAATGGGAAAAACAAGCAAACAATTTTTTGACAGCGATTCGTCTCTTTGCCGAGTGTTAAATTGATTTAACTAATTTTGCGGCGTGGACTGTTTTCAGTAGGACCCGGAATATAATGGTTTAGGAAAAAACGAGGTAGGCAGGTTGTGAGAGAAAAGGATGGAAAATCGAAGATATATCGTTGTTGTACTTTTTTGCAGCGCTGCGTTTACCTCAGGGGCCCCTGGAGGCGGTGATCCAATCGGGGGTGGCGTCCCGAAGATCCAGCAGAAGGAAGGAAAACCAGAGGATGGCGTGGAATGGCACACTTCTAAGCAAACTCTCGAGATTTTATTGTGGGGGGGGGGGGGGTACTTTTCGAATGAAAATACTAAAAAAATAACTTTAACTTTTCCCACATGCAATGCGGAATGAAAATCATAAAAAGGGGTGGTTTGGAGCGGTAATTTGAGCGGAACAAGGCGGTTTTTGGGGAACAACTTGTTGCTTGTAGGGCGGACTAGATGGAGAGAGACAGGGCTGGATGTTTACAACCACTCCAGGGGCGGTGGTGAGGGCTAACAAACTTCTGCTCCAGCAGCCGAGAATAGGGCTAATAACCAACGTCCTAACACCCTCCCAAAAACATCATTATAGTTGAATAACTAATATCTTACAGATTGATATATCTTACCAATGGGGTGTGCGCCTGGGTCGGAAAAACTGTTCATTGTCATTTTTAATCTAAACTAGACCTGATTCTGAGAATTTTAGCACCAGCCGTACTCTTTTTGGATGAGCAGATCTTTTTCTATGATTTTTCAAAGTTTCGAATGTTTATGACGTCACAGTTGGTTGGGGGGTCCCGCCCAGGCGGGAGGGGAACGTGACGTCATAAACATTCGAAACTTTGAAAAATCATAGAAAAAGATCTGCTCATCCAAAAAGAGAACGGCTGGTGCTAAAATTCTCAGGATGAGGTCTACTTTCGATTAAAATTTTTTTTAAAAATCAGGCGCACTCCCCCATTCGCCACCAACTGTGCCGGTTGGGTCCAACCACTCTAGTAATAACCTGTAATATTGACGACTGTGCGGTACTTACCAACAGTAATCTGAGTACTAATAATATTTATTCTTACTCGCTTCATGATTTCTGCAATTTTCTCCGGGTCTCGATTGAGCAAGTCGGACAATTCTACCGTTTGAGCGTTAACCCCAATCTGAAACATGCCATACGGTTTAGTTGGTACCTTGCTGTCAAATCAGTGCCTATACGTCTGCCACAGAAACTTTGCATCCCTTTGGCGCATTTTTCTGGAGAACATAGAACTAATTATTTCTTATCATCAAGAAAATTCCCGCACGTACAATAATGAGGAATTTCACCGAATTCTGGTGAAGACCGAACTTGACATCACTTCCTGGCCAAGCATCTTAACAGAATCTGTGTCTATTGCAGTCCAACCTGCACACTTTGCATACCGAAGATATGACATCCCAGCACTTCGACGTAAGAGAACAGATTAGAAACGACGGAACCATCTGGTGTAAAAAAGCATACATTTATTGGGCTGCTCAGGAACGAATGGCTGCAGAACCTCGTATACGGCATAATTTTAAAACAAGTGGGTGTGGCACATAGCTTCATAACCCGATTATATATGATCCGATGCATAGTAGTTAATCTGAAAACACCAATCTCTAAGTACCTTTCACTACCCTCATAGGGGACCATCTACACGCTAATCTGGACAATCCTAGACAATTTCATCAAATTCGGATGAAAAATGTAAGTGAGTAGATGTATGTGATTGGCTCAAAAAAAAAAACGTCTGCCAAGTGGGTGTGGCACATAGCTTCCTCGTATCCATAACCCGATTATATAGTTGATCCGATGCATAGTAGATAATCTCAAAACACCAATCTCTAAGTACCTTCCACTACCCTCATAGGGGACCATCTAGACGCTAATCTGGACAATCCAAGATAATTTCATCAAATTCGGATGAAAAATTTAAGTGTTATGGCTGTTACAGGGATTTTACGTTTGCGCATGTGCAGAGGCTACTGTAAATTTTAGGGCCTTGATTTTCATTGGGGACCATCTACAACCTAATCCGCATAATCCCTGAAAATGTCATCGAAATCGGGTAGAAAATGTGGAAGTTATGGCCGTTACAAGGAATTCACGTTTGCGCATGCGCAGTGGCTACTATCAGTCCGAAGGTGGTGATTCTCATAGGGGACCATCTACAACCTAATTCGCATAATCCCTGAAAATTTCATTGAAATCGGATGGAAAATGTGGAAGTTATGGCCGTTACAAGGAATTCACGTTTGCGCATGCGCAGTGGCTACTATCAGTCCGAAGGTAGTGATTCTCATAGGGGACCATCTACAACCTAATTCGCATAATCCCTGAAAATTTCATTGAAATCGAATGGAAAATGTGGAAGTTATGGCCGTTACAAGGAATTCACGTTTGCGCATGCGCAGTCGCTTCTATCAGTCTGGGGATAATGATTTTCATAGGGGACCGTCTACACACCAACCCGCACAGACAGACAGACACACAGACAGACAGACACACAGACACACAGACACGGAACCAAAATTGTTCAGAAAGGTCTAAAACGCAAAACGCGAGTGAAAATTTTGATTTTGGAGAACTTTTTTTTTTCATCCTTGAAAAGTGAAAACAAAGCTTCCGCTACCTTGGTAGACTCGGAAGCAAAAATGCTTAGTCTCGGCTGGGGTTCGAACCCGGTACCCCTCGAGGATAATTCCCCTCTGACCTATTGAGGCCTAGTGATGCAGTGAATCGATTTGAGATTCTCACAGGGGACCATCCCCCTATGAAAACCATTCTCTATGATTTTCATAGGGGACCATCTAAACACTACTCAGTAACATCCCTGGAAATTTCATTGAAATCGGATGGAAAATGAAGAAGTTATGGCCGTTACAAGGAAATTCACGTTTGCGCATGCGCAGTGGCATCTGTCTGGGGATGATGATTTTCATAGGGGACCGTCTACACACCAACCCGCACAATCCCTGAAAATTTCATAGGAATCGGACAATAACTTCTTATAGTTATGCGCGTTACAAGGAATTCATGACAGACACACAGACAGACAGACGCGGAACCAAAATTGTTCAAAAAGGTCTAAAACGCAAAACGCGAGTGAAAATTTTGATTTTGGAGAAGTTTTTTTTTCGTCCTTGAAAAGTGAAAACAAAGCTTCCGCTACCTTGGTAGACTCGGAAGCAAAATCAAAATGAAATAATTACCAATATTGTGACAGCTTCCAAGACGCCAAGAAGTACACCGACTTTGTTCATCATCGTGCAAGAATAGTTATGACTTGGATGAACTGGTTTCGACTACTAAGTTACTACCTCGAGCTGTGGTTTAAAAATTCGGATCTTCTGTGACGGAATTCTTATGTATCTGCCTCGAAGCCGCAATTTTAATGGTATCGGTAATAATATTATTTTTTTTTTTCGTAGAAATTTTACAGTCAGAGCAAAAGTATATGGGCTCAAGAGAAATAGATCAATACATTTTGGTTTTTATCGTTTATTGTTTTCGTTTACTACTGCCGACAGACATTTTTCGAATCTAATGCCGACATTTTTATTCAAAATCAATTACAAAAATTAATAAAGTTACCATAGGTGTACCTCCGACCGGTTTAGGCGACATTTAAACTTGGGTACTTGATGATACATTTTTTCGAATGTAATTGTGTATTAATTCCGAGTCTACCAAGGTAGCGGAAGCTTTGTTATCACTTATCAAGGTTGAAAAAAAAAATTGCTCAAAATCAAAATTTCGACTCTTGTTACAATTTTGGTCCCATGTTGGTCTGTCTGTGTGTCTGTCATGAACTCCTTGTAACGGGCATAACTAAACAAAGTTATTGTCAGATTTCGATGAAATTTTCAGGGATTTTCCCCAATTAAACCATAGACCCCGAACTGAAAGGACCTACTGCGCATGAGCTAACTTAAATTTCCTTGTAACGGCCATAACTTCTGCATTTCCACCCTAATTCATTGAAATGTTCAAGGGTTGTTCAGTCTGACGTGTAGATGGTTCCCCCATGAAAGTCTCCTCCGGGCTGATAGTAGCCACTGCGCATGCGCAAATGTAAAATCCTTCCAAGACTTTCCTCCTTAAAATCCTTCTACAGTTATCTCCCAAATTCGATGAAATTGTTGGGGATTTTGCGGTTTGACGTGTAGATGGTCCCCCATAGGTTAGTGGGAAGTACTTAGAAACAATGTTTTAGAGATTAACTACTATGCATCGGATCATCTATACAATCGGGTTATGGATACGAGGGAGCTATGTGCCACACCCACTTGGCAGATCGATGCACCCAACATTCATGTCGAGGAATCTGTATAAGCTTTTAGTACGGTATTATTTTCTTTGGTAATTTGGTATGATTGAGGTGAGAAATAACTACGGCCTACTCGACAGTGCGCATGCAGACGCAATAATCAGTCAGTTTCCAGTTTAGAGACTTGATCCCACGACGGCAGTACCTACCTAAGGTAGTTTATCTTCCTCTCCACAGTCACGTTCCTCGATCCGCCTCACTGGTTCTGTCTCGGGTTGCGATTTGCATCTATATCTCACAGGTAGTCGCAAATTAGTCCGATAGCGTCGATGTGTTTTGTTCCGTCATTGTGTCAGCTTGAAGTCTTGACGAGTTCATTGTTTACTCGTGATCTTGTTGATCTGCTCATCAAGTAATTCCTATGCCTAATATGCATCGAAGGTATATCTGTAACTAACATGTACATCAGTTATTATTTTCTTAGGAGAAAATCCATTTCATTTTCACAGAAATCGCTGTAACAGATTGATGAAAACAAGGCTATGATGGTAATTCTGTTACGAACTCTTTGTAATTCTGTGACCCCCCTAATGAAAGCTTTCTAGTCACGTTAAGACAAGTTTTTTCTTTACTATTGTTAACCTAATAATTAAAAATAATAATATAAATAATATAGCCTTTTCTGCTGGGTGGCCTGGTTTCCTGTACTTCAGTAAATACGAGTCTCCACAGGGCCTGCTGGGTTGTTTTCCCTCTTTCAGGAAAGTACGTGCTGCAGGTACAGTAGTGAAACTGTTCCCACCTTCAGGTAGGTACGTGCTCCCTCGAAATGGTGTAGTTGTTTTCCCCTCCCAGGGAAGTACCTGTTCTGCACAAGCAGTGTAGTTGTGTTCTCCTTCAGGAAATTACTTTGCTCCTGTGAATGGTGTAGCTGTTTTTCCACATCGGAAACAGTACGCGCTATATTTTGCTGTATCAATGGCTGCGGGACAACATGTGATGTGAAAAACGCTGGAAGTTACTACAAAAAGGTTTATTATTGTTCTGTATAGATCACTCTCCTGCAAAGAACACAGCTTTACTATTGCACTACCTACTAACAGATTTCACTTCACGATTTTTCACTTCACAATCAAGTTTATTTTGAAGAAATAAACGCTTCACACTCAATTTGAAGAAATAATGGAGGCTATCAAATTTGATTACTGAGAACAGCTCGAAGAAACGAACAACGCTCGCAATTTGGTCAGCTGAAATTTGACCGAAGATTAGGCCTCTATGGCGATTCACAATTGCGGTGATTTATCGTAAGTTTATTTAACAACCGTTAAGTTCTCATTTGAGTGGTCTCATTCGATTCTAGAAATGCAATACTATTTTGAATTGATGAAATAACAATACCTATAAATTTAAAGTTGTTTAGATCGGGCGTTTTGAAAATTTCAGCCCGTATTTTTCAACCCATAGAAGTTACTGACATCCACCAAACGCTTCGGGGCACAACTACACCCCAAATGGCCCTTATAACAAATTTCATCGATCCATGGTAACTAAGGAACGTACCTAGTACGGCGGACGGAAGGCAAGATTTTTATTCGATTTTTGGATTCTAGGTTGGTACCTTGAAACGTAAACCAACAAATTTTGAAGGGGGTTAAACTTTTTGCTTCCGAGTCTACCAAGGTAGCGGAAACTTCGTTTTCACTTTTCAAGGTTGAAAAAAAGTTCTCCACAATCAAAATTTCCACTCGCGTTTTACGTTTCAGACCTTCTTGAACAATTTTGGTTCCGTGTCTGTCTGTTTGTCTGTCATGAAATCCTTGCCACAGCCATAACTTCTACTTTTCTCAACCGATTTCGATGACATTTTCAGGGATTATGCGTGTTGGCTTGTTGATGGTTCCCTATGAAAATCATTGTCCCCAGACAGATGCCAATGCGTACGCGCAAACGTGTATTTCCTTGTTGCAGCCATAACTTCTACATTTCCCATCTGATTTCGATGACATTTCCAGGAATTTGTGAGTATAGGTGGAGATGGTCCCCTACGAAGATTATGGCCCCCAAATTGAATGTATTTTGTGCGCACGCGTAAACGTGAAACCCTTGTTTCAGCCATAACTTCTTTATTTTCCAACAATATTCAGATATTTTGAGAGTTGACGTGTATAGTCCCCTATGAGGGTTGTGCAAAAAAGAGTGCACTTGGAGATTGATGTTTTGAGATTGACTACTATGCATCGGATCATCTATACAATCGGGTTATGGATACGCGAAAGCTATGTGCCACACTCGCTTGGCAAACTTTTTTTCTTGGTCGATTCCAAAGGTTCATTATAGAAAATAATAAACTAACCCCCCTCCCCCTCGTCATTAGCCTCCATAACATTTCTAGCGAGATGCGAACCTCGAATTTGAACAGCATTTTAAAATACTTACATGATCATCTACGATACCAAACATGCGAATTCGAGTCCCCCACCCCCTCGCTCAACATTCATCTATTAGTTTTGGTAAGCAGTCGGTGGGATTTCACATCCGTATTAGATAGATAGATATGTTTATTTGGCGCCATTTTGTACACTTTTACAAGAAGATAAATTCACGATGCGATGCGATTTGCTCAGATTTCCTACCCTACGATAGGCTTGGCCCGTGCTGTAGGGTAGAATCTCTGCAAAATTGCTCCCTCTGGGTGATTAAATTGATATCTACTATACATTACAGTAATAAGTAAATTACTAAAAGATGTTAGGCTGAAGAATGGACGCCATTTGATAATCTCTGATCCTATGCATATACAGGGTGTCCCATATGTTATCCACCAAACTTTGGGAGTCGATTTTATAACTAATTTGCAACAAAAAATGTCTCCTAGCAATTTTTTTTAACCCCCTTAAAATCCGTCTTTTTCGACTTTTAAGATTTTTTTCGTGTTTTCGACCTTACACCTTTAAAACGGTCATAACTCCCTTAAATTGCACTCAAAAATTAAAAATAAGGATACCGTTGGAAAGAGCGTGAAATTTCTCATTAGATGAGCCGTTGAAAAATTGATAAAAACTGAACGCTAGAGTAGTTTTCTACCTCAAACTTTAAAATTTGTCAATTTCTGTTTTTGAAAAATTTTGATGATTTTTCCCCATGGAAACATGGTATTTGCCAGAGAGGCTCAAAAGCTTAAAAACTTCTCCATTTTATCAGCTTTTCAACGGTCACTCAATTTTTAGTTTCACTGTGGAATTAGAGGGAGAAAATGGTGATTCAATGGGAAAAAACGTGGATTTTTTTCAAAGAAATTGACGGTTGGCCGGGAGGAATCCGGGGTCCGCTCCGCCGCCCCTCCTCCCAAGCACCACGACCCCACGTCAAACCTTCGATTTCGTTGAAAAAAATACACGTTGTTTCGCATTGAAACACCATTTTCTCCCTCTAATTCCACAGTGAAACTAAAAATTGGGTGACCGTTAAAAAGCTGATGAAATGGAGCAGTTTTTAAGCTTTTGAGCCCCTCTGGCAAATACCTTGTTTCAATGAGGAAAAATCATCAACATTTTCAACAAAAAACAGAAATTGACTATTTTTCAAGTTTGAGGTAAAAATACTACTCTAGCGTTTTGTTTTTCTCGACTGGTCAACGGCTCATGTATAGAGAAATGTTACGCTTTTACCACCGATATCCTTATTTTTAATTTTTGAGTCTAATTTGAAGGAGTTACGACCGTTTGAACGGTGTAAGATCAAAAACACGAAAAAAATCTTAAAAGTCGGATTTTAAGGGGGTTAAAAGAAAATTGCTAGGAGACACTTTTTGTTGCAAATTAGTAGTAGAAATTAATCCCGAAGTTTTGTGGGACATAAGGGACACCCTGTATACTGTTTAATATCCTCTTGCATCTTAAGCCCCTTTCTGTAACTAGCTAACTTAACACTATTCAAGGCGTATTCAGCGGCATTCAGTATTCAAGATGGTGTCCTGGCACCACTAATTAGTGTCATGACGGTGCAAAGAATAATTCACGAAAATCCAGAGGTACATTGAGATCGTTTCATGAGGAAGGTGGTAAATTTACGTCGTAGTATCAGAAGAGGAAAATGCAATGACTTGTGCGAAGTTTGGTTGGCGTAGTACAGTTGATAGTAGAAGGGGGAGCTAGTAGGTCACCCACCCTTCTGTTGAAGCCTACGCTGTTGACTTTTCCCTTCTCCTCCGCATTTTCCTGTCTCTTTTTCCTTATTTTTCCACCAGTTTTTTATTTCGGGTTTTATTTCTGGCAAAGTCTAACGAGCCTTCCTCAACCGAGTTGACACGTTTCCACGTTATCACGTTACACCCCAGCTGATTCCGTCGATCAACACACGTAGGAGGGTATTTTTTCCCGTCGTCATAAGTATATTATTAATAATGATGTCTACCTCCTTTCTACGCTGCGGAATGTAAGAGGATCATTCGTACAACCAATTTGCCGGGGTGAAGTTCACGTTATTTTAAGGATGGAAAGTCGACCAGAGCGCGAAAAATGTCGAATATTTTATTTTATTTTAGTTACCAATTTTTCCAGCGTCATTCATCTTCCGAGAGACGTGAAAACCGAAACTCTGACGCAGATGGTCCTAAGGAGAATGATGATAAAATTACTGTAAGTAGGTTTGCGAAACGAAATGGGCGGGAACCGATCTCACACTGAAGACAGGTGACAAAAATGTGCCGAGAAGTGAAATTAACTACATGATAATAATAAATGGGATTCTGCTTTATCCTCTGTCAATTGATTGGGGATGAGGTATCAGTAGCTAGGAGGTATATAGCTGTAAAATCATCACCTTCCTCAGGGCTCAAAGGATGTGTTACCGAGTGAACATCACATCAGCGTCAATCAACAAACTGGTAGTTAAAGATGCCACCATAATTGGTGGGAAATACAATTTGGAGCTATTGCGGAAAATTCTGCAAATTATCTCCCAAAGGTTTATTGCTTCCGAGTCTACCAAGGTAGCGGAAGCTTTGTTTTCACTTTTCAAGATTTAGAAAAAAGTTCTCCAAAATCAAAAATTTCACTCGCGTTTTGCGTTTTAGACCTTTTTCAACAATTTTGATTTCGTATCTGTGTGTCTGTCATGAAATCCATGCAACGGGAATAACTATACGAAGTTATGGTCCGATTTCGATGAAATTTTGAAGGATTTTGCGGATTGAAGTTGCCACTGCGTATGCGCAAACTTGTAACATCCATGATTTCTAACTTTTCCACCCTAATTCAATGAAATGTTCAAGGGTTGTTCAGTCTGACGTGTAGAGGGTTATGAAAGTCTCTTCCGGGCTGATAGTAGCCACTGCGCATGCCACCATACCATAGTTACTACCTACCTACTACTCATACCTACTTCACATTCAAGTTTATTTTTAAGAAATAAACGCTTCACTCTCAATTCGATGAAATAGGGAGTTGAGGTTGCCCTAATTATCAGAAAGTGTGATTACTGGTTGCTGAGGACGCAAAACTGAGTACAACTTGAAGAAACGAACAACGATCGGATTTTGATCAGCAAAAATTTAAACGGAGATTAGGCCTCTTTTGCGATTCACACTCGTGTTTCTGATTTATCGTTAGTCAAACCCTTAAGTTCTCATGAGGAGCGAACGGATGGTCAAATATGGCTCTAAAAGGTCTCATTCGATTCTAAAAATTCAATACTACTTTAAATTGATGGACAACCCCCCCCCCCCACCCTATTGCTTTTATTTTCAATAACGAACCTTTGGAATCAACCAAGAAAAAAATATTAACCCCCTCCCTCAAAATTTGTTGATTTACGTTTCAAGGGACGTAGAATCTCTAGCTTGAAAACTTCCTGTCTTAAGGTATTGTTTTTTCATCAATTTAAAATAGTTTTGAATTCTTAGAATCGAATGAGACCACCCAGAGCTCTGCACGACCAACCGTTCGTTCCCCAAGAGCACTTAAGCGTTGGACTTACGATAAATCAGAAACACGAGTGTGGTTCGCAATAAAGCCTACTTTCCATTCAAATTTTACCTGACCAAAATGCGATCGCTGTTTGATTTTTCGAGTTGTCCTTCCAAATCTAATTTTGGACCAAATATGAACAACTCGCAACTCTTCAGTTCTTCGAACTTAGTGTGAAGCGTTTATTTCTTCAAAGTATACTTGATCGAGAAGTAGGTATGTAGTAGGCCGGTAGTGACAATGGCGAAGCAGGGGAGTGATCATATACAAATGATAAACCTCTTTGTTATAATTTGCAGCGTTTTTCTTATTCTTATCACAATATTTCTATGTAAAACTGAATGAATAGTGTGACTTTTTGACATTTTTAAAGTCAATTTGTGGGTCAGATCACACGTCGGTTTGACGTTCAATGAGCGAGTCGATGTGGCGGCAAAGAGTGCTGCTCAGGAGTGCGGCTCAGGGTCCTTGATTATTTACTGCCAAAAGAAGAATTTTATTCAATATCTAAAAAGGAAAAGTCTCTCGTATGGCAAAAAAAAGTATGAAAATGGTGATAGGGGTCTGTTCTATTAAAACTTGAACCCGAATATTAGACCCCCATGGTTCAAAATCTATATACATAAAACCCCAGCCGTACGTACGTACGTATGTTGCCCGAACGTGGGGGTCCCGGGTTCGATTCCAGGCTGCGACATCAAATTTTTTTTACATATCCACAATTTTTTGCGTGCTTTTAGCAGGCTTTTCAGCTAGTAATAAATAAAGAGAAAAGGTTTATACGTATAATGTGTCGGTTAAGAGCAAACCACGCAATAAGCCCAGTGTATTTGCATAAGATGAATAGAAGAGAAGATCCTGCATGTGAGTGTGGAAATCCATACGGCAATATGGAACATATAATAATGGAATGTACAGAAGTACATTATAGGGAACAAATGTTTCGCAATGTATAATTGACAATCCATTCAATTACGTTAATTTACTAAGTTGTAAAACCAAGAAGTATGGGAAGAAATATATAATTTTATAAATGTTAATAACATTGTTATTCAATAAGGTTTATGTTTTGTTTATATTGTTGAGTTAGTTACCCGTGCCATGAGTTCTATTTCGAATTGAATTATTGTAATATAGAAGTATTGTATTAATATTTCTGCAGTATTGTTGACATGTAATACATACTATGGCTGAATGTAAGTAAAAACTATGCCAAAAAAGTCAATTTTACACAAAAAACATTTCATTTTATTTTTTGTTAATTTTGCGTTATTAATCTCTCGTTATAGGTCTCCATAACCTTCAAGTTCCACCGGTATGATGAGCACCAACCTCACTTTCCATTATTTACCTTGCAAGACAATTCTAATTTGTATAAAGAAGTAATTAAAAAACTTGTGACTTTACATGAAAACTAATTTAGAGCCAGCAATATCACATGATGAAATTAAAGACTATTAAAAGTTATGACTATTAATTACGAATAACTACTATTAAAAATTATGATGCAGAAATTACGTCTCCTAGTGACTCTACTCAGCTGTCTAATCCGAAGATACCCAACTGTCAAAAATATGAACCTAATTAATCATATAAATTTGTAGTTGTGAAATTATAATGCAATCATGATTTAAATGTACTCCATGATTATAAGCGCAATTGATTCTCGTGGGTTTCATTAGATTCAACGGACCCAAGAGGTTAGACGCAGGATTGAGTGCTTCTTACCCTCATTACCGACGGAAACAAGTTTGAAATCTAAAATGTCGTTCGCCCAACTCCATACTTCTTGTGTGACAGGTACACTTACCTATAGGGGACTTGTTATAAGAGGGGAGCCAAGAATCCACACCAACTGGTTACGTATAGCGTGATTTGTTATCATTTAATGAAAGCCTGGTAGGTATTAATATTGCTAAAATAAGATAAGACTTTTGGTTTCGTGTCCTTTTTTTCAAGACAGTCCTTCATTTTGGGTTTGAAATCACGAAATCTACCGCATTATGCTTATTAGTGTAGCGGATACTTTGTTTTCACTTTTCAAGGTTAAAAAAAAAATGTCTCCAAAATCAAAATTTCTACTCGCGTTTTACATTTCAGACCTTCCTTAACAATTTTGGTTCCGGGTCTGTCTGTCATGAATTCCTTGCCACAGCCATAACTTCTACATTTTTCATCCGATTTCGATGAAATTTTCAAGGATTGTGCGAAAATCATCGCCACCGGACTGATAGTAGCCGCTGCGCATGTGCAAACGTGTATTTCCTTGTTACAGACATAACTTTTACATGTCCCATCTAATTTCGACGAAATTTTCAGGGATTGTGCGGGTTGGCGTGTAGATATGAAAATCATGGCTCCCAAATTGAATGTATTTGGTGCGCATGCGCAAACGTGAAATCCTTGCAACACTCATAACTTTTACACATTCCGATAATATTCAGAGATAGTGTCGGTTGATGCACTGCTATGCATCGTATCATCTATGTAATTGGGTTATGGATACGAGGAAGCTATCTGCCACTCCCACTTGGCAGACATTTTTTCCCCCGTACTCCATTGGGCCATTGGCTATTCCGCCATGCGGCCTCTTGCAGCCCAATACAGCTTCGATATCTTCAACCATCTGATGTCGTCAGGGAGAAAACTTGATCTTACGTCCCCGAGTTGAGGACAGTCAAATAAATACTCAGTTGTCATGGTTTCGTGCAGATTGGGGTGTCCTTCAATCGAATTTTGTGTAGGTGGGCGTTCAGGTAATCGTGACCTGCTAGGTGTCAAAAACCTGCCACAGACTAATTGCGCGACAAATCTTGCGAAACACGATATTCTGCCTCCAGCAACCCATTCCATCGTCTACCCTCTGCCATGTGGCGTTGGGCTTGCTTCCTTTTTGCTGCTACCGAGTCCTTTATGCACCTCTTTGCAGCTTGAAAAGGTGTCGGTACAGCTGGCATCTCCATCCGGGATCCTTCTTTAGCAAGTGCGTCAGCTCGCTCGATGCCCAGAATACCACAGTGGGGAAGGATCCATTGCAATCAATCCTAAGTTCATTGCTGGTCCGTTTTTCAATACTCTTCCTTCCCCTGATAACATCCAAGAATTCATCGTGCGAGTTAGTGGTGAGCGCTTGGATGACTGCCTGTGAATCAATCAGTATGACCGCTTGATGTCGTCTGGATTTCTGAATCAGATCCAGAGCCAATACCACTGCCCGAAGCTCACCATCAAAGCTAGTAGCCAGCCTTCTCACTGGAGCTGCAACTTTTCCCGCAACAGAAAACGCCCCAGCCCCTCCAGTTCTTGTCGCACTGAGGGCTGAACCATCGGTATAGATTCGAAGCCAGACTGGCACTGGATATCAAGTCGTCTGTGTCTCCAGATCCACAGCTCCCAGTTCATGTGGTGGGGAGAAACCCTTTGAGACTAGCATCACCAGATCCAAGCAGCCAACCGCTGTTGGTCCCGGGACAGTGTCTGCCAGAGATTGGAATACAGCTCCTGCAGATCCTCTACTCTAGAGAGGAAAGGGGGTGGTGTACACTCGTCCTCGTCGTGCCCCTGGACGTCCTCATTACTTTCTTCAACTGCTAAGAAGTAGTGGGGATACTGAACGTGTACAAATCGCCGCACGCCAGTCCAACGTATAGTGATACCTAGGTAGCGGAAGCTTTGTTTTCACTTTTCAATGTTTAAAAAAAATGTTCTCCAAAATCAAAATTTCCACTCGTGTTTGACGTTTCAGGCCTCCCTGAACAATTTTGATTCCGTGTCTGTCTGTGAGTCTGTCATGAAATTCTTGCCACAGCCATAACTTTACTAGTCCGATTTCTATGAAATTTTCAGGGAATGTGCGGGTTGGGGTGGAGATGGTCCCCTATGAAAATCATGCCCCCCCCCCAAATTGAAAGTATTTTGTGCGCATGCGCAAACTCGAAATCCTTGTAACAGCCATAACTTCTGCAGTTTCCAACAATATTCAGAGATTGTGCGGGTTGACGAGTAGAGTCCCCTATGAGGGTAGTGGGAAGTACTTAGAGATTGATGTTTTGAGATTAGCTGCTATGCATCGGATCATGTATACAGTCGGGTTATGGATACGAGGAAACTATGTGCCACACCCACTTGGTAGACTTTTTTTTAAGTTTAGTTCAGGATATAGATTAAATTATGTGAATCTTGAAGAAAACTTTGTTTGCAGAATTGAAATATCTCGTTCCCCATTCTCAAATGTGGAGTGAACGAAATTTGGCACCGAAGGTGCAGTCATCTCTTATCTCAGAATCTCACTATAAACTATTTTTAGATGTATTCAGCCTTAATGATGAGGTTTTTATTCCACCGCGTTTCCAAAGGACGACATCAGTGGGTCAGAACTCGTGAATCGAAACTCCTTATCCCAATACCATGGAGAGATCCTGGAACGGAACTTCGCCCTACGTGGTCTGAACATGGGAAATAGTTCACCAAGGAAGTCACTGTTACTAACTGAAGTGACCAAAAGCTTCTCCACCTTGGCAAGTAATGACTGGAAACTCCTCTTCTCCCAACTGACAAGTTACTCACATCTCCTCGTTCAGACCAACTTTTATTTTTCGTTTAATTTCCTGGGGAAAAGGTTGTCGAAGTTGAGCGTCTCGACCGCCGCTGGTGGGAAACTGCCGTTTGGGAAACCCGCGGAACTGGCCCTGGGGATTTCCACGCATCTCGCGCCCTGGAGAGGCTACACGTCTTCGCCCACTAACGAGGCCGGACCGAACTACAGGCTGCAGCACCTTCTGCACTATGAGGCCAGAATCCTGGAGAGTGACGCTATGTGGCCTGAGGTTGTCCTCCAGTGGGGTCACGATAATATCGTGATATTATCGTAGCATGATAGTATCATGCTAGAACCATAGAGAGACTAGCACGTGGTAGAGCGATCAACACTATGCCAGATAGGTAAATTTCTATTAAATCAATGATCTTTGGTATTTCGTTAAATCATGACTCCTACAAGGTCGTGATAATGGGCACAAGCGCACGAATAAAACACCTTTCTGAAACACCAGGACATGCAGGTTCGGAGTGCAAACCTTTTTGGTTTATTATTTTCAATAATGAAACTTTGGAATCGACCAAGAAAATTTTGCTTCCTCACTACCGAAGGTAGGGAAGCTTTGTATTCGTGAAAGAAGTGAAAAAAAAAAATGTCCTCCAAAATCAAAATTTCCACTTGCTTTTTGCGTTTTAGAGCTTCCCGAACAATTTTGGTTCCGTGTCTGTCTGTCTGTCTGTCGGTCTGTCGGTCTGTCTGTGGTCAATCCTTGTCCCGGGCAAAACTATACTAACCTGTGGTCCGATTTTGATGAAATTTTCAGGGATTGTGCGGGTTAGGTCCTAGACGGTCCCCTATAAATTTCAGCACCTTCGGATCAGCTGAGTGAGCTCCAAGGCCATTTTCTCTCCTGTTGAACGCAGGAAGCTGAAATTTGAGAGGCAGGGTCAATGGAGAATGCTGAAGGTGCCTGAGTGGTCACTGATCAGCTGAGTGAGCTCCAAGGCCATTTCCTCTCCTGTTTTTCGCCAACTGATTCTATACGTCCATGTTACAATGAGTGAGGAAGCTATACTGCCCACCCAACTTGGCAGACGTTTTTTTATCATCATCAAAATTTGATGGTTTACGTTTCAAGGTACGTAGAATCCAAAAATCGAATACAAATTTGGCCGTCCGTCCGCCGTACACGGCACTTTCCCCACTTAGCATTGACCGATTTTGATGAAATTTGGTATGTAGGCTCCATTTGGGGTCTAGTTGTGCTACGAAGATTTTGGTTGATGTAGGTCACTTCTAACGGTTGAAAAATGAATTTTGAAATTTTGAAAACACCCTAACTCAAAAAATTTTGATATATTCTATCAATTTAAGATAGTATAGAATTTTTAGAATTTTTTGAGACCACGCGGAGCCCCTTAGGACGAACCGTTCGTTCCCTACGAGAATTTAAGGGTTGGACGTACGATAAATCAGAAACACGAGTGTGAATAGCAAAAGAGGCCTAATCTCCGTCCAAATTTTAGCTGACCGAAATTCGATCGATGTTTTTCTCAAAGTTGGTTGGTGGTAACAATAGCGAAGCCGTGTTCTTTGCAGACAAGTGATCTATATAGAAAAATAATAAACCTTTGTGTAATAATTTGCAGCGTTTTGAAATGCAGGCTGATTCAGGGAGGGAGGGTGTCACAGGGGTCATGACCCCCCCCCCCCCATGTATCCGCAGGCTTTCTATACTTTGGTATTAAGGGTACAAGGAAATTTTCCCCGAGAGTACAATTTCCCGTAAAACGTATGTACCGTTTTCTCGGGTTGTAATCAACCGATCACCTTGATTTTTTTCAAATATTGTCGAGCATCTTATGCTCTATAACTGGTGCAAAGGATAATTTCGTACAACGCTTGAGGAAAGTAAGGCGGATTTTTGAAAAAACCATCAAAATCAGGGCTCTAACCCACCAAAACGGACCACATTTTTATCTTGTTGTCGGGAAAAATACGCCAATCCCTATGAACAGTTGGTATATAAGATACTGACGTACAAGTAAAAAAAAGAACAAGGAGATTAGTCCAGTAGAACTCAACAAAATGGAACACGAGTGCTAGAAAACGCGATTTTTCAGGAAACACGATTTTCTGAAATTAAACAATGTTCATCTCATGACGTCATCATACGGTTTCCTAACGCTTCCAACTTGCTCCAAAGTGACTCGATTTGATGAAAACAAAGAAGAAGAAGAAGCTAAATCTCTTGTTTCGTTGTTTACTCGTCTTTTTCTATGTTTATGTCTCGTTTTGTGCCGTGAAATCCGTTCGTTATGTGCTGTGCTGAATCGTCTTGAAAATGCGGACGGTCCAGCGTATAGCGCCGGACTCTACTAGCGCAAACCCTGACACAGGTCAGTTTGCGTATTTATTTGACCCACTTCTCGTTCAAATTTTTTCATGATTTTTTTTTAAATTGGTCCGTGATTACATGCACATTAACGAAAAATTATTTTTAAAAAATCGAATTTTTACTCGAAAAAATCTCCTTGTACCCCTAAATGAATGAGGTTAGTTCCGCTAATTATAAGATTTTATAAACGGTATTATGGGGAGAAATGACCGGCTCTTCAAGAAATGCCTCAAACAAGCCTTACGATTTTTGCGTCAAGCGGTGTTTTGTCAATTTGATATTGCTAATAAACTAGTTTCAGAGCGATTGAGGGGAAGAAAACTCGTATCCTGATCAGCCTCAGTATTTCCACGATACGACTTCTTGCATTATGAATCGATATGATATGACCTTATGTCCCCCGATAATATGAGTACTTACAACCCTATGAGAACTTAGGGTAGGACTTACGATAAATCAGAAACACGAGTTTGAATCACTAAAGATGTCTAATCTCCGTTGAAATTTTAGCTGACCAAAATGCAATCGTTGTTCGTTACTTAGAATTGTACTTAGTTTTGCGTCTAATTTTAAAATTTCAATTCAATTCAATTTAATTTATTGACAGAAGAAAAGAAATAGTACAGAAATTAACATAATATTTACAGCATTTTCTCCCATCCACCAACATAATAAGTTCGTATGAACTTGTGGTTGCTGGTGGAGCTACTCTCAGCCAAAAACAAAACTAGAAATTACAAGCCTTAAAACTAAAACTTAACAACCCAAAACATCTGCTGCTCAATTTTTGCAGAAACTAAATTTTTCAAGAATTAAATTCTCTTATTTTAGACAACATAACATGTTTGAAATGATTTACGCTCTCACACACGTCAGGATTAATTCTACAAGCGTAAAAGAAATTCAAAACCCTGTAATAAGCACTCCTTCTGGCTCTCTCAGTGCCACATCTAGGTAAATTAATATTTGAAGATAGTGCTGTGCGTGTGTGCGTGGTACAACTTCTATGCTCTGGCCGAATGCCAGTTTTAAACACAAGAATACTTGAATGTAACAAAAACAATTCTTTAACGTTAAGCACATTGAACTCCCGATAAAGCAAGACTCTTGGGTATCGAGAACTCCTCTTGAGGGCGATTCTAATAATAATATTCTGGACGACCTGAAAGGATGACAACAACGACTTACCAGCACTTCCCCAAACTACAATGCCATATTTCAACAAAGAGAAAACTAAACCAAAATAGTAGTTCTTAGCTGAACAAATGATAAAAAATTTCTAGCCTCCCTAAATACATAAAACAGCTTTCGCAATTTACAAATTAAGGAATTTTGGACTGATTAAGGAAATTTCCTAATGAAGGCACCTGCAACTCCCTATTGCTTTGCATTGAGTGTGAAGCGTTCATTTCTTCAAAATAAACTTCATATTGAAGGTAAAATATGGTTGGTAGGTGGTGGCAATGGCAAAGCTGTGTTCTTTGCAGGCGAGTGATCTATACAGTGCCTATAGTCTGCCAAGTGGGTGTGGCACATAGCTTCCTCGTATCTATAACCCGATTGTATAGATGATCCGATGCATAGTAGCCAATCTCAAAACATCAATCTCTAAGTACCTTCCGCTACCCTCATAAGGGACCATCTACACGCCAATCTGAACCATCCTGACAAATGTCGTCGAAATCGGATGAAAAATGCAGAAGTTATGGCTGTTACAAGAAATTCAAGTTTGCGCATGCGCAGCAACTACTATTCGTCTGCGGGTGATGATTTTCATAGGGGACTGTCTACACGCTAATCCAAACAATCCTAGAAAATTTCATTAAATTCGGACGAAAAATGTAAGTGTTATGGCTGTTACAAGGAATTCACGTTTGCGCATGCGCAGCGGCTACAATCAATTTCGGGGCCTTAATTTTCATATGGGACCATCTACAACCTAATCTGCATAATTCCTGAAGGTTTATGACACGGAACCAAAATCATTCAGGAAGGTCTAAAACGTAAAACGCGAGTAGAAATTTCAATTTTGGAGAATTTTTTTTTTTACCTTGAAAAGTGTAAACAAGTCTTCCGCTACCTTGGTAGACTCGGAAGCAATAAACCTTTGTGTAATAATTTGCAGCGTTTTTCCTTTGTACCGAATGTGTTCGAATGAATTTATTATCTTGCAAAAGTAAAAAGCCGCAGCTAGACCAAATCTATGATATTTTATCATTGCCAGTACAACGGAAAATTCAAAGGGGGCCATCTATCCGCTAACCCGCTGAATCCCTGAAAATGTCTTCGAAATCGGATGAGAATTGTAGAAGTTATGGCTGTGGCAAGGATTTCATGACACACAGACAGACATGGAACCAAAATTGTTCAGGAAGGTCTGAAACGTGAAACGCGAGTAGAAATTCGGACCTTGAAAAGTGAAAATAGAGCATCCGCTACGTTGGTAGACTCGGAAGCAATTACTGAGTTGCTATGTGACTTAACCCATTTCCGGCCACTGATGCGTTTTTGCATCGTCATACTTATGATTTTTTTAAATATTGAAAATAGTAGAAAATCTCTGCAGGAGAATTTTTTCTCGTTCATGCTGTTCCTTAACTTTTCAGAAAAAGTTTTCTTTCACGTTCGGGAGCTCAATGCGATTTTGTAAATTTTTTGAAAAGGAGGTCTTTTGGCCGAAGGCATGAGTATGGTGGCTCAAATTCGATTCTGGACGAGAGAGCTTTCTCGGCCGTGAGTTGACAGATTCCGGCTCATAAATAGACTTTTACATTTTACCAAAAACTATGAATTGGATGAATCATATCGATTTGGAAAACTTAGGCCTCTCAAGTCCCATTAAAAAGTACAATTCATAAAATATCGAGTATTTTTGCTCTCGATTGGCGAGCAAATGATACTTTATTTCGGCTAGAATTCTATAAAACAGTTCATCCTCCACTCCTAAATATTCAGTTTTTTACACCCTTGGCTTGAAATGGGTTAATCGAATAAAAACGTTATAGTTTTTTGAATACCTGTGGGGGCTCCAGGCCACGACGTCACTTCAGGTAAACTTGAAGATGCAGGCCTGACATAGTAGATGGCGTTGCTATTCCTGTGGAGTCCAGCCTGATATCGAAGGATGCCTCACAGCCGCAACGTCACTCCGCTCCTCCTTTATTACTCTGGCCTTACAGTCGGAGGCAGAACCCAACATCTTTCATTATTAACATCCTTTATTGTTATTTCTCATCCTTCATAGACAGATCACTTTAGAGGTGCGTGAATCATAGCTTAGCGTGACCCTCACGGCACCGCGTCTCGAACAATCACAGTTAACTACGTGGATTCCCGCCTCTCAAAGCCCTGGGTTCACCAAGTTCCGCATGAAAAGAATAAGAACGTCAGAGTGTGAATCACCTCCAACAGTCTGGTCATTCTGTAATGCACACAAATTATGAAAATTGGTTGATCGTTAGACGTGAGTAAATCATTAATTAAGATAACGATCCTCCTGAGTAATAACATACTCACCAAGAAATGGCGATGCCCAATCAGTCTAATCGCCATTGTTTCCTCATTAATCAGCTAATAATGTTCCAAGCCACACAGGATGATAAAGGAATGGTGTGTCCGGTGAAATTGAAGATCCGTTTTTCGGTCTTGAAAAATCTAAAAACGCTGCAAATTATTACAAAAGGGTTTATTATTTTTCTAAATAGATCACTACCTACCAACTAAAGTCGGAAAACAATTTTTTATTTGTTCGAAAATTCTAATAGTGCGGAAAAGTTGTGGAATGGTTCCAAATAAAGAGACAATTTTTTTGAATTTTGGTTTATTATTTTCAATAATGAACCTTTGGAATCGACCTAGAAAAAAAAAATTTAACATCCCCTCAAAATTTGATGGTTTACGTTTCAAGGTACGTACAATCCAAAAATCGAATAAAAATTTGGCCGTACGCCTAACGCGGCACTTTCCCCACTTAGCATTGACCGATTTTGATGCAATTTAGTATGTAGGCTCCATTTGGGGTCTAGTTGTGCCCGAAGATTTTGGTTGATGTAGGTTGCGTCTAAGGGTTATAAATGAATTTTGAAATTTTGAAAACGCCATAACTCTAAAAATTTTGATATAAAGGTATTGTTTTTCCTTCAATTTAAGATTCTATAGAAATTTTAGAATTTTTTGAGACCACCCGGAGCTCTGTAGGACAAACCGTTCGCTCACTACAAGAATTTGAGTCGGAATTCCATGATGAAAAATGATAGTCAGATACACTCGCTTCTCAGCCTCCAGATATCGTCAGCATCAAACACTAACTCATTTCGTGGTGGCATTCATAACCTCACAAGACTGCTTTGTGAATACCAACTGGCTCATGAAATTCACTACGATTACACTAGATGACTACACTGTATTCAAGGACCACAACAACATCAGTTTTACGCTCCTAGAAGGCTTATTATTTCTGTCCAAACCAGTGACTGTCTGTTACTGGTGACCTTACCCTACGTTCATAAATTGGGATAACTTCCTGTAAGTTATTTTTAGGAGGTACTCCCTGGCCACCAACAAACTTTTTGAGCAAAATGGTTAGGGACTGCTAGTTTTCCATTCCATTTTCCACCCTAGTGAGGAAGTTTTCAGTAATTCCACCGACTTCAAAACCGCCGTAGGCGCGAAGGAGGAAGTTCTCTTTTCGGTGTGTCGTGGGACGATTTTTTTTTTTTTTTTGCATGTCCTTGCATTTTTTGGTTTATTATTCTCAATAATGAACCTTTGGAATCTACCAAGAAAAAGGGTTGACGAGAAGAAATAAATTGAGAGCTTTCCAATGAGTGGTGAACGATTTTTGTGGTGTGGAAAATGAGGAAGTTAGTTTTCCCTAGGAACGATTGGTTGTACGTGAAAATCATCAGAAATTTCCGCGTAACGCTCCCCTCGTAAGGCTCCCCTCATAACGCTCCCCGCGAGACGATCCCCGCTTGACGATTTTTCATTTATGTGCCATAGTAAAGACATAAAATGTCAAAAATTGTAACACCCCCTAAAATTTTGATGGTTTACGTTTCAAGGTACGTAGATTCAGAAAATCGAATAAAAATTTGGCCGTCCGTCCGCCGTCCGCCATACGCGGCACTTTCCCCACTTCGCATTGACCGATTTTGATGAAATTTGGTATGTAGGCTCCATTTGGGATCTAGTTGTGCCCCAAAGATTTTGGTTGATGTAGGTCACTTCTAAGGGTTCAAAAATGAATTTTGAAATTTTGAAAACGCCCTATAAAAATGCTCCTAGGGCTGTAAGGCAGAATTCCAACAAGTCTACTCAGGTGGGGTCAAACCAGTAGTAGAACTAGCGACGATATTGATGGCTCGAGCAAAATTTCATAACAAAACAATATCAATTACATAATAGAGGGTTTCTTATAATTAATGGATGTCCACTGGGATATCGTTATTGTCCATGGTAAAAATATATGGTATATTTTTTTCAATTGACTTGTTCTGGTTTATTACCTATGTTCTATTAATTATTAAAATGAACCTTTGGAATCGAGCAAGAAAAAAAGTCTGCCTAGTGGATGTGGCACTTAGCTTCCTCGTATCCTTAACCCGATTGTATAGATGATCCGATAGTAGCTAATCTCAAAACATCAATCACTAAGTACCTTGCAATACCCTCATGGGGGACGATTGACGCCCTAATCCGCACAATCCCTGAATATTTCATCGAATTTGGATGCAAAATAAGGAAATTATGGCTGTAGATCCTACTTTTTCTATGATTTTGGTATCAATTCGGGGGCCTTGATTTTAATAGGGGACATCTACACGCCAACCCTCACAATCCCTGAAAATTTCGTCGAAATCGGATGAAAAATGTAGAAGTTATGGCTGTTAAAAAAACATTCACGTTTGCGCATGCGCAGTGTCTATTATCAGTCCGGAGGAGATAGTTTTGATAGGGAACTATCTACATCCCAATCCGCACAGTTCCTGAGAATTTCGTTAAAATCGTGCAATAACTTCGTATAGTTTTGCCCTTTATGAGGTTTTCATGATAGACAGGCACGGAACCAAAATAGTTCAGGAAGGCCTAAAACACGTAAAACGCGAGTGGAAATTTTGATTTTAGAGAACTTTTTTTGCAACGATGAAAAATGAAAACAATGCTTACGCTACCTTACGCTACCCGAGAACTCGGGACCAAAAGAATTACACTTTCCATCCATTGAAAGTTCAATAAGTGCAATTTTGAAAAAGTTCTATTTGAAAAGAAGGAGCAAAAACATTTTCACGAGTAGTTTCGCAGGAAGGTGGCACAGAAATGATTCACTGAACAAGCATTTAGAAGTCGAAATTCTCAAAACATTTTGGGTGGAAAAGCGGTGAACTGCAGGGACGAAGCAACGAAAAACCGATGCGGTGTGAGACCTGAGATTATTTCAGTTTTATTGGCCGTTTTGCATTCATTATCCCCTACGATTGCCCGGAATCATCCCTTGTTAACTCTAATAGTAACCAGGAATCCATAAAGATCGTTTCCGCTAACGAGGTACGTAAGAGGAGAAATTGCGACGTTTCGCCAAATCCACCCCAGTTACCAAGCGAATGTGCGAAATTGAACCCTCGCGTTTCTCGTGTTTACTCTGAATGTTCCTGGAACAGGCTTTCCAAACTGAGCAGAACCACAAGAGCGTTAAGCATCATCGGATAACAACGACAGGATTTTCGCGGAATTCCTTGAATCCATTCGGGGGTCGTCAGGTGTGGAAATTGGAGTGAAACTCGAGTGCCTCATCCCGGGTCATATCTACGTTTCCATTCCCCCGGGCCTTGAGGGCGGAGGGAGGAACCACGTGAAGATAGCAGGCACTTATCTACTGAAGAATAGGAGTATACAGTGCAGTCAACTCCTGGGTTTTGTGATTCGTCACGACTACGCGAGTTCGCTACGCGAAGTATCTCCTCACTCGTATTGTGAACTTCAATCTTGTCTACGGGATTCCGAGTAACCCACCGACGTGGCAGAAACGTCGTCAGTCCACGTATCAGCGGTTGAGAATCTTCTGTTGGCTGTAACGAAGAATGCGACAGGTCAAAACGCTGCAGATGATTACACAAAGGCTCATTATTGGTTTATTATTTTCAATAATGAACCTTTGGAATCGACCAAGAAAAAGAAAATTGTATCACCCCCTCAAAATTTGATGGTTTACGTTTCAAGTTACGTAGAATCCAAAAATCGAATAAAAATTTGGCCGTCCGTCCGCCGTACGCGGCATTTTTGCCACTTAGCATTGACCGATTTTTATGAAATTTGGTATGTAGGCTCCATTTGGGGTCTAGTTGTGCCCCGAAGATTTTAGTTGATGTAGGTCACTTCTAAGGGTTCCAAAATAAATTTTGAAATTTTCAAAACGCCCTAACTCAAAAAATTTCGATATAAAGGTATTGTTTTTCCTTCAATTTAAGATTCTATAGAATTTTTAGAATTTTTTGAGACCACCCGGAGCTCTGTAGGACAAATCGTTCGCTCACTACGAGAATTTAAAGTTTGGACGTACGATAAATCAGAAACACGAGTGTGAATCGCAAAAGAGGCCTAATCTCCGTTCAAATTAAAGCTGACCGAAATGCGATCGATATTTTTCTTCATGTTGGATGGTTGGTGGCTTTGCAGACGAGTGATCTATATAGAAAAATAAAAAATAATAAACCATTGTGTAATAGTTTGCAGCGTTTTCTTTATAGATCACTCATCTGCAAAGGGTGCACTAGGTACGTCTGGGTTAAAACGCTGCAAATTATTACACAATGGTTTATTATTTTTCTATATAGATCACTCGTCTGCAAAGCCACCAAGCATCCAACTTGAAGAAAAATATCGATCGCATTTCGGTCAGCTTTAATTTGAACGGAGATTAGGTCTCTTTTGCGATTCACACTCGTGTTCCTGATTTATCGTAAGTCCAACACTCTCTTGTAGTGAGCGAACGGTTTGTCCTACAGGGCTCCGGGTGGTCTCACAAAATTCTAAAAATTCTATACTATTTTTTTCCTCCTTTTACGACAACTTAGAGTTTTTCTTATAGGAAATTAGTTGCTGAATCGATTTCTGAGGTCAAAATTAAACATTTTGCTTCCGAGTCTACCAAGGTAGCGGAAGCTTTGTTTTCACTTTTCAAGGACGAAAAAAAAAAGTTCTCCAAAATCAAAATTTTCACTCGCGTTTTGCGTTTTAGACCTTTCTGAACAATTTTGGTTCCGTGTCTGTCTGTCTGTGTGTCTGTCTGTCTGTCTGTCTGTGTGTCTGTCATGATTTCCTTGTAACGCGCATAACTATACGAAGTTATTGTCCGATTTCGATGAAATTTTCAGGGATTGTGCGGGTTGGTGTGTAGACGGTCCCCTATGAAAATCATCATCCTCGGACTGATAGAAGCGACTGCGCATGCGCAAACGTTAATTTTCTTGTAACGGCCGTAACTTCCACATTTTCCATCCGATTTCAATGAAATTTTCAGGGATGTTACAGATTAGTGTTTAGATGGTCCCCTATGAAAATCATCACCCCCGGACTGATAGTAACCGATGCGCATGCGCGAACGTGAATTGCTTGTAACAGCCATAACTTCCACAATTTCTACCCGATTTCGATGACATTTTCAGGAATTACGCGGATTAGGTTGTAGATGGTCCCCAATGAAAATCAAGGCCTTAAAATTTACAGTAGCCTCTGCGCATGCGCAATCGTAAAATACTTGTAACAGCCGTAACAGTTGCGTCTGAGGTGAGGATCTCAAAGCCATCCTACAAACCCCTCTGTAGATCAGTAAGCAAAATACTGGACTCACACCCAGGAGTTCCAGGTTCGATTCCCAGTCTGGCTATGAAATTTTTTGATTCCAATCACTACCGCACTGACATTTTTCGTCCGAATTTGATGAAATTTTCTAGGATTATCCAGATTAGCGTGTAGATGGTACCCTATGAGGGTAGTGAAAGGTACTTAGAGATTGGTGTTTTCAGATTAACTACTATGCATCGGATCATCTATATAATCGGGTTATGGATACGAGGAAGCTATGTGCCACACCCACTTGGCAGACTTTTTTTGTGTATATCGGTACCTTAAAGCACAAAGGAGCTATGTCCATCCACCTTCCACATTTTTTATTGCTTCCGAGTCTACCAAGGTAGCGGAAGCTTTGTTTTCACTTTTCAAGGACGAAAAAAAAAGTTCTCCAAAATCAAAATTTTCACTCGCGTTTTGCGTTTTAGACCTTCCTGAACAATTTTGGTTCCGTGTCTGTCTGTCTGTCTGTCTGTCTGTCTGTCATGAATTCCTTGTAACGCGCATAACTATACGAAGTTATTGTCCGATTTCAATGAAATGTTCAGGGATTTTGCGGGTTGGTGTGTAGATGGTCCCCTATGAAAATCATCACCTTCGGACTGATAGTAGCCACTGCGCATGCGCAAACTTGAATTTCCTTGTAACGGCCATAACTTCCACATTTTCTACCCGATTTCAATGAAATTTTTAGCGATTACGAGGATTAGGTTGTAGATGGTCCCCAATGAAAATCAAGGCCTTAAAATGTACAGAAGCCTCTGCGCATGCGCAAACGTAAAATCCTTGTAACAGCGATAACATTTACATTTTTCATCCAAATTTGATGAAATTTTCTAGGATTGTCCAGATTAGCGTGTAGATGGTCCCCTATGAGGGTAGTGAAAGGTACTTAGAGATTGGTGTTTTGAGATTAACTACTTGTCATCGGATCATCTGTACAATCGGGTTATGGATACGAGGAAGCTATGTGCCACACCCACTTGGCAGACTTTTTTTTAATTTCAGATAAACTCAAATTCAACAAAATTATTATTGAGTTGTCTTGACGATAGTAGCTTGAAAATTTATTGAGGAAATTAAATATTATTATTTTAGGATATTATTTTATTTATTATTATTTTAGGATATTATTTTAGGAATTGTGCATTGGTGATCATTTCTTTTGCGTTTTTCTCAAAACTCCGTTTTTGGACATAGCTCCTTTGTGCTTTAAGGTATCGATATTGTAAAAAAACTGTACAACATTTTTCCATTCTTATTTTACTTACATTTAAGCCAGATATACTAAGCCTTGAAGTCGTATCTCGATTTTGCTAACACTATAAGTCGTATCTATGATAGATACGACTTCCAGGCTTAGTATATCTGGCTTAAATGTAAGTAAAATAAGAATGGAAAAATTTTATACCGTTTTTTGACAATATATACTAAATAATGTTTAATTTTGACCTCAGAAATCGATTCAGCAACTAATTTCCTATAAGAAAAACTCTTAGTTGTCGTAAAAAGAGGAAAAATAATCCCGGGAAAGAATTATTTCACCACGAAACCTATTAGGTAGTTTTCCCGAAAGTTGGGTGAAGCCAAGATACGACTTTCTGGCTTAGCACGGCAGTATTCGGGTAGGTAACAGTAAGAAGGTTCCTAAAGTCACCACTAAATGCTGAGTTTTCAGAGGCAAAAAGTTGTATCGTGCCGAATCAGAATGCAAGAAGTCGTATCGTCGAAATACTAAGGCCGATTCTCGTAACTGTGTCGAGATACGAGTTTTCTTCTTCTGAATCGCTCTGTTACGACTAGTTGCTTAGCGTAATCAAGTTAACACGCCTTAACGCTGTTGTATAAATTATTATATAATATTAATTATATAATATAAATAAATGAAATACAAAAATTATAATAAATAATTATGATTAAAATATAATCAATGATAACTTGATAATTAGTATATGTCAGATGATATTTGTATGATTTAGGAACCATAGGTAATGGGAATACAGTGTCATGTCTGCGGAGTCTTGGTGTAATAAAAATCAGTCTATACTAAATCCGTTTTCATCGTCTTAATTAATGCCCTGAACATCCAAATTAACATGGTGTCAGGTGTAAATGGTCGGTCAAGTCAGTATAAAAAGTGTCTTTAGTCATTTCAAGTCGTGTACAAGTGATTTTGAAAAGTTTTCGGTCCGTGTATGTCTCATCCGTCCGACACAAAGGAGGAAACACGTGATTCAGGCGTCGATCAAACACTTGAATTGGAAGGTGAGGATAATTTTCCAGGTCATCGGGTACTCAGACGACAGAATATTAATCCTGACGATCAACTAAATCAACCAGGTCATTTAGGAAATTCGCCACTGAATCCTACAGGTCCGATAAAGCCGCCACAACCTCCTCCGCCAAAGCCTCCTCCACCGCCTCCTCCACCCAAGTCGCCACCAAAGAGAAAAATGACTACAAGTCTTCGCCCAAATATCTCACCGCTCGAAATAGACGGCACACCTAGCGCAAATTTGGCTGTAAAATGGAAAAATTGGATCAGACAGTTCAAATTATACGTCACAGCCGCCGGATTGGAAGAAGAGGTTAGCGATAAACGCAAAGTAGCTCTTTTACTCTCTCTGATCGGAGAACAGGGCATGAACGTATTCAGTTCATTTGGTCTAGACGAGGAAACAGTCAAGCTTGTTGACCTCATAAAGAAATTTGACAGCCATTTCAACCCTAAATCTAACTTAACGGTTGAACGTCACAACTTCTTCTCTCGCCAACAGAAAACAGGAGAATCTGTGGATGAATTCGTGACAGCTCTGAAAAATTTAGCCTCAACATGCGAACTCGCTACTTTGAAGGACTCTTTAACTAAGGACATCCTTATTTTGGGTCTACGGAAGGATAACCTACAGATGAAGGAACGCCTGTTGCAAGAAGACGAGCTAACATTGGACAAGGCCATTAAAATATGCCGGAGTCTAGAGTTGTCAAAAATACAAGCCCATGATACTGAGAGAGCTCCTGAAACGCAGCAAGTCAACAAAGTTGTCAGGAATAAACAAGATTTCTATCACAGGCGTAAGGCCTCTCCCTAGTATGGGTTTTCATGTGTTTCTAAAATTTTTAAATTTCTAAAATTTCTAAATGTTAAAAAATAGGTTCTAAAATTATCACAGGCGTAAGGCCTCTCCCTATCGGGAGAGTGTGTAAAGGTTGATGAGTGAAAACCTCGTGAGACAAAGTTAGTTCGCGATTTGCGATTGATTTGATTTACAATTTCCTCGTTTATCGGGAAAATGTCAGGAATAAACAAATACACCAGCGTCAACCTCATCGACCTAATTCCGATAACAGGTACACTTCCCGAACGAGGTCCGCAGTCAAGAATACACCTAATTATCAGCAGGGACGAGCCAGTACGCCGCGATCAGGTCAGAGAGTTGCATTACAATCGAGCAGTGACACGCCATACGAGCCGCGAAACGGAACTTGTGGTCGCTGTGGTCTAGTACATCGTGTGAAATGTCCAGCTGAAGGTGTTCAGTGTTCCAAATGTAAGGCGTACAATCATTACGCAAGAATGTGCCGATCGCGTAAATCAGTTCGAATGATAGACATCGGGTCAGACGTCAACACGAACTACCGAACCGCTGATGATGGACAATACCTCGTATGCCTGGTGGACAAGGATAAAGACACTCCACAATCATCATCAGTGAGTAGTACTTGGAATTTATTGGTCAAAATCAATAACAAAAATGTCAATTGTCAGTTAGATACTGGTGCACAAGTCAATTGCATTAGCAAATCGGAATATGACTCACTAAACTTGCCAACTAATCATATACTACCGTCAAACATAAAAATAGCATCATATTGTGGCACTAGAATCCCAAATTATGGTTACACAACCATACCATGTAAAGTAAATAATAGAAATGTTTTGATACCTTTCAATATCATTGATATGAAATGTCCAGCAATACTAGGTCTGAAAACATGTCAGCAACTAAACTTGATTAGGAGAGTTCAAACACTCATATCTTCCCCTACTCAACTTATGAAAGAATTCAATGATTGTTTTGAAGGATTAGGCTGCTTGAAAAAATCATGCACACTAGTGGTCAATCCTGAGATTAAGCCTGTCATAGATGCACCTCGTAAGGTCCCTTTCAAACTATTTCCCAGAATTAAAGCTGAATTAGAACGAATGGAAAGAGACAAGGTCATAGCCAAGGTCAATGAACCGTCTGATTGGGTAAGTTCTATGATCTGCACGGAGAAAAAATCGGGCCAACTTCGTGTATGCCTAGATCCTAGAAATTTGAATTTAGCCCTAAAAAGATCGCATTTTCAGTTACCAACTTTCGAGTTTATTAGATCCAAATTAGAAGGTTCTACCGTATTCACAACTTTGGATGCGAATTCCGGATTTTGGATCGTGCCATTGGATGAACCAAGCTCGAAACTCCTTGTTTTTAACACACCTTGGGGTCGACGAAAATTTTTGAGACTTCCCTTCGGAATTTCGGTAGCCTCTGAAATTTTTCACGAAAAAATGATGGAAATTTTTGGAGACTTGCCAGGAGTGTGTGTCTTTTTAGATGATTTATTAATCCATGCTGATACTCAGCAAAAGCATGATGAGCGTCTAAGAGCAGTCCTTGACAGAGCACGTCAAGAAGGAGTCAAATTTAATAAAAATAAATGCAAATTTAGCCAGTCGCAAGTAACCTATTTAGGTCATATATTTAGCAAAAACGGTATAAGTCCGGATAAAGATAGGATTAAAGCCATCTGTAATATGCCGCCTCCCACCAACAAAACTGAACTGCAAAGGTTCTTAGGTATGATAAATTACCTATCAAGCTTTATACCAAATGTTGGAGAGGAAACAGCAGTTCTGAGAAATTTGATCAAGAAAGATAGTCAGTGGGAATGGGAGCATCAGCATATAGACGCATTCAATAGATTAAAGTCCTTAATAACAACAACACCTGTTTTAGCTCATTTTGATGTCGATACACCGATTGTGTTGTCTGAGGATAGTTCGCAATCAGCAGTTGGTGCTTGCCTACTGCAACGCAACAAGCCCGTCGCTTTTGCCTCAAAAACCCTCAATGAGTGTCAAAAGCGTTATGCGCAAATAGAAAAAGAACTGTATGCTGTTGTATTCGCGTGTACTAGGTTTAGACAGTACATTTATGGACAAAGTATTACAGTTGAGTCAGATCATTCCCCTTTAATATCATTGATCAACAAGCCATTAGGAAATGTCCCCCCCAGACTTCAGCGAATGTTTTTGCAACTCCAGCCCTACAATTTGAATTTAATATATAAGCCTGGTAAATATTTGTACGTCGCTGACACTCTATCAAGAGCAGCACTGCCTGAAACTGAGAATATTATTGATGATGATGTCAATATTCATGTAAATTTTCTTATCAATAGTGTTCCCATTCACAATGAAACGTTAAATCAAATTAAATTAGCAACACAAAATGATCAAGCCATGCAAATCTTGATCGATTATATTAATAATGGTTGGCCGAACAACAAGAATAATGTCAATGACCTCGTAAAGATGTATTGGTCGTGTAAGTCTGATTTGTTTGTAAACAATGGCATAGTTTACAAACACACAAGTGTTGTTATTCCCGCTTGTCAACGAAAAGTGATAATGGAAAAAGTTCACACTAGTCACTTCGGTTTAGAAAAAGCTAAGAATTTGGTCAGAGGAGTATTGTTTTGGCCAAATATGGCCGTCGATCTAAAGAATTATATAGAATCCTGCCTGTCTTGTCTTAAATTTTGCCGTCAAAACTCCAAGGAACCATTAATTCCGCATGAGATACCGCCGTTACCATGGTATAAAGTCAGCGCAGATTTTTTTGATTTTGAAAACAAAAAATATCTTGTTTTGATGGACTACTATTCAAAATATATAGAACTACTACAGTTAAATTCCACAACTGCAAACACCGTAATTATTCATTTAAAAAGTATATTCGCTAGACATGGAATACCCAATGAATTTATCACCGACACAGGACCACCATGGGATTCCATAGCGTTTGCCGAATTTACTCATCAATGGAAATTTAATCATAAAAAGTCAAGCCCTTATCACAGTCAGAGCAATGGACAAGCTGAATCAGCTGTCAAAATTTGTAAAAATATTTTGCGTAAATGCAAGGATTCTGGGAGTGATCCACATTTGGCCTTACTCCATTATAGAAATACCCCCAAAAATGAAATTGAATCGCCAGCAAATTTGTTAATGTCAAGACGTCTTAGATGTGTGCTACCTATAAGTCCAAAATTATTGATTCCAAAGTCAGTCAGTCCAGTTCAGCAACATACAAAAATGTTAAAAAACCAAATGTCATACAAAAATCAATATGACAAATCTTCACATCAATTGCCAAATTTGATTCCTGGACAATCCATTTATTTCAGGAAAACACCCAAAAGTAATTGGTCGCCAGGTACAATCGTGGAAGCACAAGACAGTCGGACATATATAATTGAAAACGAAGAAGGTACTCGTTATAGAAGGAACAGAAAATTTATTTTAGAAAAAACAAAATCAACAAGTGTAACAAACTATACAACAAGAAGTGGTAGGAATATTGTACTACCTGAACGTTATATGTCATCTAAATAGAAAAGATACCCACTTACATGTACTTATGGAATTGGTAAATTCTAATAGAATAATTTGTATCAGAATAGAAGTTTAAAAAAATTATATTATAATTAGTACATAACAAAAGAAGAGAAAATTGTTATTTAAAAAAAAAAGAAGGTTGTTGTATAAATTATTATATAATATTAATTATATAATATAAATAAATGAAATACAAAAATTATAATAAATAATTATGATTAAAATATAATCAATGATAACTTGATGATTAGTATATGTCAGATGATATTTGTATGATTTAGGAACCATAGGTAATGGGAATACAGTGTCATGTCTGCGGAGTCTTGGTGTAATAAAAATCAGTCTATACTAAATCCGTTTTCATCGTCTTAATTAATGCCCTGAACATCCAAATTAACAAACGCAAAAACCGGGAGGCTTGTTTGAGGCATTTCTAGTCGAGATATGACTCTGAAACTTCGAAAATCGATAGAAATCGACCCCCAAAACCCCCGGGCACCAATACCTCAATTTGGTCAAATTTTCACGTTACGACTTTCTGGCTTAGCACGGCAGTATACGCTAAAAATATTATATTATTCGAAGGCGGCCCAAATGCCGCCCTGCGCCCATCGGTGTGAGCTCCGATGATGCGCCCGCCCGAAGGTTGACTATATGTTTCACCATAACCCAGGCAGATTGCAAATTTTAACACAGCCGGATTGTTCTTCGGTCCTTTTGGTTTATTATTTTCAATAATGAACCTTTGGAATCGACTAAGAAAATTTTTTTAACCTCCCCTCCACCTCAAAATTTCAAGGTAAGTAGAATCCAAACAAAGAATAAAACATTGCAAATTATTACAAAATGGTTTATTATTTTTTATTTTTCTATATAGATCACTCGTCTGCAAAGACACCAACCATCCAACATGAAGAAAAACATCGATCGAATTTCGGCCAGCTTTAATTTGAACGGAGATTAGGCCTCTTTTGCGATTCACACTCGTGTTTCTGATTTATCGTAAGTCCAAACTTTAAATTCTCGTAGTGAGCGAACGGTTTGTCCTACAGAGCTCCGGGTGGTCTCAAAATTTCAAAATTCTACATCAACTAAATCTTCGGGGCACAACTAGACCCCAAATGGAGCCTACATACCAAATTTCATCAAAATCGGTCAATGCTAAGTGGGGAAAGTACCGCGTACGGCGGACGGACGGCCAAATTTTTATTCGATTTTTGGATTCTACGTACCTTGAAACGTAAACCATCAAATTTTGAGGTGGTGTTAAAAATTTTTTTTTCTTGGTCGATTCCAAAGGTTCATTATTGAAAATAATAAACCAAAATTTGGCCGTCCGTCCGCCGTACGCGGTACTTTCCCCACTTAGCATTGACCGATTTTGATGAAATTTGATATGTAGGCTCCATTTGGGGTCTAGTTGTGCCCCGAAGATTTAGTTGATGTAGGTCACTTCTAAGGGTTCCAAAATCAATTTTGAAATTTTGAGACCACCCGGAGCTCTGTAGGACAAACCGTTCGCTCACCACGAGAATTTAGAGTTTGGGCGTACGATAAATCAGGAACACGAGTGTGAATCGCAAAAGAGGCCTAATCCCCGTTCAAATTAAAGCTGACCGAAATGCGATCGTTGTTTTTCTTCATGTTGGATGGTTGGTGGCTTTGCAGACGAGTGATCCATATAGAAAAATAAAAAAAACGTCTGCCAAGTGGGTGTGGCACATAGCTTCCTCGTATCCATAACCCGATTGTATAGATGATCCGATGCATAGTAGTTAATCTCAAAACATCAAAACAAGTTAATCTGTAACAACCCTGAAAATTTCATTGAAATCGGATGGAAAATGTAGAAGTTATGGCCGTTACAAGGAAATACACGTTTGCGCATGCGCAGTGGCTACTATCAGTCCGGGGATGATGAATTTCATAGGGGACCGTCTGCACACCAACTCGCACAATCCCTGAAAATTTCATTGAAATCGGACAATAACTTCGTATAGTTATGCGCGTTACAAGGAATTCATGACAGACACACACACAGACAGACAGACAGACAGACACGGAACCAAAATTGTTCAGAAAGTTCTAAAACGCAAAACGCGAGTGAAAATTTTGATTTTGGAGAACTTTTTTTTTCGTCCCTGAAAAGTGAAAACAAAGCTTCCGCTACCTTGGTAGACTCGGAAGCAATAATAAACCATTGTGTAGTAATTTGCAGCGTTTTTAGAGGACTTTTTCGTGTCTATTTAAGTTTAGGAAATTTAATGCTCTTTCCAACGGTATCCTCAAATTGTAATTGATACAGCTAATTTATGGAGTTACGACCAATTTAATGATAAAAGGTCAAAATCACGAAAAACAAGTTCAAAGTTAAAATAACTCGAAAACAAAGGGTGTTAAAAAAATTGCTAGAAGACTTTTTTGTTGCAAATTAGTTATAGAATCGACTGGAACCGTATGGCAGACCAGTTAGGCTTACACCCTGTATAATCGGGTTATGAATACGAGGTAGCTATGCGCCACACTCACTTGGCAGACGTTTATTTTATCGATATTGTTCCGCTATGAAATATTTGAACCATCAGCATCGTCGCTAGTTCTACTGCAGGTCTGACCTGATGGGGTCCTGCTCTACAGCCCTCCTAATTTCTACCTCGTAATGAGTGGCTCCCCTGAGCTGTCGGGTGACCGTGTGAGGGTTAAGGAGGCGCCCGCCCACGTCCGCCTCACGAATATATCGCCCTGGAACTCCCCGTCACGGTTCATACCCGAAGAAGAAGAAGAAGTTCCCCGAACAGCGGCTCCTCACCCCTGGACGGCGTTCCCGGAAAACCGAGCGTGCGAAGGTGAGGCGGATAATGAAGTCCGAGGGGACGCTGGCGGCTCCCCGGGGGGCGGTTTCGGGTCGCGCTCGCCAACTTCTCGCCGCCCCCTCGCCGCGACAAAACTACCATAACTGACCCCGAAACTCTTATTTACCTCGCAAAGGGGACCTCCTTCCTCGAACCTTTCTCATCAGCGACCTCGAAAGTTGAATGGATCGCTCGACTTGGACGGGTAACCTCCGTGGCGGCGTCGCCTTCCTGAATTACTCGCCGACAAGAATATTGAAACTCTTATGAGAAATATTCCGAATAACAAATTACTTCCTAAGAAAAGTCGCGGGTCTCGGAATTCCTTCTTTCGCCTCCACTTTCTACTCGTATCGAGTTGGAATAATTTTCCTTCTCCGGAAAGAATTCGTTTCGTTTTATTTATTTATTTATTTATTCAATACGGGCAAGCCCGTTGTGTTGGTGCCCGTGGTGCCCATTGTTACAATACAAAAATTTACATATTAAAGAGAAGTACAGATGATAGATAATAGAGGAGACAAGGTTAGGTGTTATTAGTCCATTTTGCTTATAATTTTGGTTTATTATTTTCAATAATGAACCTTTGGAATCGACCAAGAAAAAAAAAATTCTAACACCCCCTCAAAATTTGATGGTTTACGTTTCAAGGTACGTAGAATCCAAAAATCGAATAAAAATTTGGCCGTCCGTCCGCCGTACGCGGCACTTTTGCCACTTAGCGTTGACCGATTTTGATGAAATTTGGTATGTAGGCTCCATTTGGGGTCTAGTTGTGCCCGAAGCTTTTGGTTGATGTAGGTCACTTCTAAGGGTTCCAAAATCAATTTTGAAATTTTGAAAACGCGGACGGCCAAATTTTGGTTTATTATTTTGAAGAATGAACCTTTGGAATCGACCTAGAATAAAAAAATTTTAACACCCCTCAAAATTTGGTGGTTTACGTTTCAAGGTAAGTAGAATCAAAAAATCGAATAAAACGCTGCAAATTATTACACAATGGTTTATTATTTTCCTTTGTAGATCACTCGTCTGCAAAGCCACCAACCATCCAACATGAAGAAAAACATCGATCGCATATCGGTCAGCTCTAATTTGAACGGAGATTAGGCCTCTTTTGCGATTCACACTCGTGTTTCTAATTTATCGTACGTAAAACCCTTAAATTCTCGTAGTGAGCGAACGGTTTGTCCTACAGAGCTCCGGATGGTCTCAAAAAATTCTAAAGATTCTATAGAATCGAAGGAAAAATGATATCAAAATTTTTTGAGTTAGGGCGTTTTCAACATTTCAAAACTCATTTTATAACCCTTAGAAGTGACCTACATCAACCAAAAGCTTCGGGGCACAACTAGACCCCAAATGGAGCCTACATACCAAATTTCATCAAAATCGGTCAATGCTAAGTGGCAAAAGTGCCGCGTACGGCGGACGGACGGCCAAATTTTGGTTTATTATTTTCAATAATGAACCTTTAGAATCGACCAAGAAAAGAAAAATTTAACACCCCCTCAAAATTTGATGGTTTACGTTTCAAGGTACGTAGAATCCAAAAATCGAATAAAAATTTGGCTGTCCGTCCGCCGTACGCGGCACTTTCCCCACTTAGCAGTGACCGATTTTGATGAAATTTGGTATGTAGGCTCCATTTGGGGTCTAGTTGTGCCCCGAAGATTTTGGTTGATGGAATTTAAGGGTTGGACTTACGATAAATCAGAAACACGAGTGTATCGCAAAAGAGGCCTAATCTCCGTTCAAATTATAGCTGACCGAAAAGCAATCTATGTTTTTCTTCATGTTGGATGGTTGGTGGCTTTGTTATGGTCCACCCTTTTTATCTCCGTTGTTTTGAGGGGTAGACAAAAACTTCAAGCGATACCCCCCTTGATTTTGGTTTATTATTTTCAATAATGAACCTTTGGAATCGACCAAGAAAAAAAATTTTAACACCCCCTCAAAATTTGATGGTTTACGTTTCAAGGTACGTAGAATCCAAAAATCGAATAAAAATTTGGCCGTCCGTCCGCCGTCCGCCGTACGCCGTACGCCGTACGCGGCACTTTTGCCACTTAGCATTGACCGATTTTGATGAAATTTGGTATGTAGGCTCCATTTGGGGTCTAGTTGTGCCCCGAAGCTTTTGGTTGATGTAGGTCACTCCTAAGGGTTCCAAAATCAATTTTGAAATTTTGAAAACGCCCTAACTCAAAAAATTTCTATATAAAGGTATTGTTTTTCCTTAAAATTGAGATTCTATAGAATTTTTAGAATTTTTTGAGACCACGCGGAGCTCTGTAGGACAAACCGTTCGCTCCCTACGAAAATTTAAGGGTTTATATTGAAATATATATATATAAATCCAAACACGAGTGTGAATCGCAAAAGAGGCCTAATCTCCGTTCAAATTAGAGCTGACCGAAATGCGATCAATGGTTGGTGATTTTGATTTTTTTTTTTTTTTTTTTAAATTTTATTTTTCTTTTCATTTTGGATGGTTGGTGATTTTGTAGACGAGTGATCTATATAAAAATAATAAACCGTTGTGTAATAATTTGCAGCGTTTTTACGAGGAATTCAACTATCACACTTTCGCGCATTGCGCACCTGCGCAATCGTGCGCAACGCACACCAACTTTGTTATTTGAAATGGGAACCCTATTTTTCATTGCAGATTCGGATTCTACGTAAAATTTCACGAATTTTAGACCCCTCAACCGAGTTTTTTGGTTGCGCACAACCCGTCCAGTGAGCGCGCAAACATGCGCAACCCCTGGATTGCACCAAAATTGAGATGGAGGTAGACCCTAAGTGTGATACATGTTTTTTCATTAATTTTCGACGCTGAATCACGTGGTGTTTTATCGTCAGAATCTGACTGGCCCCGGGATGACATGTCGATACAAGCTTCAAAGTATCTCATTTGTATTAGGCAACTATCCACTTATTCCAATGTAAACAAAAAATCAAGGAATAAACCCCTAAATGCCTGCTTGCTCTCAAATGATTCAAGTCGCGATTTCTTTGAGTAAACATTTTCAATTACTAATTATTTTTAAATTATTACTCGATCCACATTGAGAGTTAAATGACCGATAAATGATGAGTTTTGATTAGAAAAATTGATTATTCCGGCAATAGTCGCCACAAAATCAAGTTGAATAATAAAACGGATATCATGCCCTGATTCGGGGTTGAAAAATAGCGATGAAGCATGTTGAGCGCGAAGAAAAAATTCGTTCAAGGGGTGAATTGTTTATGAAATTTGACGCAGAATTCGAATCTGCAATAAAAAATGTGGTTCCCATTTGAAATAACAAAGTTATTGTGCGTTGTGCACGAATTTGCGGACACCCTGTATTAAAAACTACTCATTTTTCGGCCGCCGTTTCGAAAAATTTCAGTGAAATCCGAAAATGGATACCACCACGTGATTCAGCGTCGAAAAGTAATGAAAAAACATGTATCACACTTAGGGTCTACCTCCATCTCAATTTTGGTGCAATCCAGGGGTTGCGCATGATTGCGCGCTCACTCGACGGGTTGTGCGCAACCAAAAAACTCGGTTGAGGGGTCTAAAATTCGTGAAAATTTACGTAGAATCCGAATCTGCAATAGAAAATAGGGGTTCCCATTTGAAATAACATAGTTGGTGTGCGTTGCGCACGATTGCGCAGGTGCGCAATGCGCGAAAGTGTGATAGTTGAATTCCTCGTAAAAAATTAAGGGGGGTATCGCTTGAAGTTTTTGTCTACCTCTCAAAACAACGGAGATAAAAGGGTGGACCATAACTTCTGGACACCTTTTCTATACGTAGTGTATAGAAAAATAATAAACCATTGTGTAATAATTTGCTTCATAGTGGTTTCATTTCTTTCGTCTTTCATCCTAATAAGAAATGTTCGTGTCTCCCTCCAAACGCATGCCAACATTTCGAAATTTAGTCTTACAATCAAGAGTTCTATGAACAAACAATTTGGAAAATTTGGGAACCCTAGACAACTTCCTTCGCCATGAAATTAGTTTTTCTCAATTTCCCACAAAACTACCAAGTGAATGTAAGCCCATTTGAAAGAAAACTCATATTTTCCCGATTTCACATCGCTTCGATATCTTCGGCAGACTCATTTATGGGTGATTTCTTGGTGATTTCCAGGAGAACCATGGCTTACTTGGTGGTAGAAGTTATCGACTTCTAGTGGAGGTCGTCGAACAGCGTGGATAGACAGACCTGGAGAGAGGATGCCTAGACAAGACCTTCATCGATACCTGAATGTCGTTTTTATGGCAGCCAACAGATCTCACTGCGGAGCTGCCGTTATTTCTGCAACCAACGATTCTACTAACTGATAACAAGAAGCCATCACAGGCACTGGGCTTCTTACCTCACAGGGATGGTAAGATCTCTCTACTGCGATACGTCCCCGAATCCCCCCCATTCGTAGTAGTAAGTTTATTTAGTAGTAAAATATGATATAATAATTAGTAGTAGGTATAATATAATAATGTAGTATAATATATAATATAATGTAGTCGATATAATGATGTAGTAGTAGGTATGGGTATCCTTTTCTCACATGAATATGTCATTTAGATTGAATCACTAATAAAATTCTTGAAATTTAAGATGTCTGATTTTTGAGATGGGATAACTCTTATTCCATTTCCATTTTCGGGAATTTCCCCTTCCTCCAGGCGGTTGTCAGGATCAAGGTGCCCGTCCACTTCTGGACTTTTGGAGCGCGGCACGGACCTAGTGGACGGAGGGCGAAGCTAAAAACTGTCCACCTCGGTCAATAATGAACCTTTGGAATCGACCAAGAAAATTTTTTTTTAACCCCCCTCAAAATTTGTTGGTTTACGTTTCAAGGTAAGTACGTAGAATCCAAAAATCGAATAAAACGCTGCAAATTATTACACAATGGTTTATTATTTTTCTATAGATCACTCGTCTGCAAAGCCACCAACCAACCAACATGAAGAAAAACATCGATCGCATTTCGGTCAGCTTTAATTTCAACGGAGATTAGGCCTGTTTTGCGATTCACACTCGTGTTTCTGATTTATCGTACGTCCAAACTTTAAATTCTCGTAGGGAGCGAACGGTTTGTCCTACAGAGCTCCGGGTGGTCTCAAAAAATTCTAAAAATTCTATAGAATCTTAAATTGAAGGAAAAACAGTACCTTTATATCAAATTTTTTGAGTTAGGGCGTTTTCAAATTTTGAAAATTGATTTTGGAACCCTTAGAAGTGACCTACATCAACCAAAATCTTCGGGGCACAACTAGACCCCAAATGGAGCCTACATACCAAATTTCATCAAAATCGGTCAATGCTCAGTGGCAAAAGTGCCGCGTACGGCGTACGGCGGACGGCGTACGGCGTACGGCGGACGGACGGCCAAATTTTTATTCGGTTTTTGGATTCTACGTACCTTGAAACGTAAATCATCAAATTTTGAGGGGGTGTTAAAAAAAATTTTTTCTTGGTCGATTCCAAAGGTTTATTATTGAAAATAATAAACCAAAATTTGGCCGTCCGTCCGCCGTACGTACTTTCCCCAGTTTGCATTGACAGATTTTGATGAAATTTGGTATGTAGGCTCCATTTGGGGTCTAGTTGTGCCCCGAAGATTTTGGTTGATGTAGGTCACTTCTAAGGGTTCCAAAATCAATTTTGAAATTTTGAAAACGCCCTAACTCAAAAAATTTTGACATAAAGGTATTGTTTTCTCTTCAATTTAAGATTCTATAGAATTTTAAAAATTTTTTGAGACCACTCGGAGCTCTGTAGGACAAACCGTTCGCTCACTACGGGAATTTAAAGTTTGGACGTACAATAAATCAGAAACACGAGTGTGAATCGCAAAAGAGGCCTAATCTCCGTTCAAATTAAAGCTGACCGAAATGCGATCGATGTTTTTTTCCATGTTGGATGGTTGTTGGCTTTGCAGACGAGTGATCTATATTGAAAAATAAAAAATAATAAACCATTGTGTAATAATTTGCAGTGTTTTTGTCAGTGCTCAAATTGCTGTGAATTATGTTTCCTTCAAAATAAATTTATAATTGTTCAATAAGTTTTTTTTAGTTGATTTCTCTAAAAGGCATTTTGAAGCTTCTAGTGTTGCATGTGCAAGCATATCCCAACCCATACGATTTATCAGAACTATCACAAAAACCTAGGAGCTGGTAGGAAATCGCTGAATCTTGAGAAAGGTGGTTGTGTTCTCCCAAGTTCACTCTTTTCTCGTTAACTGGATGGATATACATACTTAACATAAAAACAAAGAGTAAATAATTTAAAATCACGATTTGGCGAACTATGTGCAATACGCGAAACTGCAGATTTTTGACTTGTCACAATGCTATTCTCAAGGTGCGATATGTAGGTACCAACCATAACTCGAAACATGAGGCGTAGCCATAAAGTCCATTCATGCAGCATGAATTAATGAGCGAATTTTCAAAGAAATCATTCAGTTGAAGTTGTGGTTAAGAATTCCTTGAACATTCGGTAAAAGACAAAATGGTGTTGGCAATTTCTTTTAGATACCTATTATTTTAATCCTTTGACAACATTATCTTACTATCGTTTAGTCGAAAAGGTAACAATCGAATACACAAAGGAAAACGTAGAAGTTAGCATACGCCGAAAAAACAAATTTTCTAAAAATATCCGGGGAGAACTCTTTGTTTGCCAAGTTTCGATGAAAGTAGTACTCATTTCTCCCGCTAGATGTTGGTGCGGGCAGGACACAGGAGCTCAATTTGCATTCCGTCCGTCGCCTAGATGAATAATTATCAGATTTCAATAGATTATTCATTAATTTTCCAGTTAATAGGCATTTTCTACTTCATCGGTAGTTAATATAGACTGCACTATCACAATCAGTTTGTTGTTGGTTCAAAATATGACCGAGAGCTGCGCAAAATACCAAAATGCAAATTGGACTCTGCTGTCGAGGCATCGTTCAGTCCATTTTTAGTACAGGAAGTTTGGATTTGATAACAACGTATGTTCACAGGTTCCTGAGGTAGCAGTCTTGCGTCTTCCACATTTTTCCAAACAATTTTTGAAAGACTTAGGTGTTTTGCACCCAGGTCTAACAATTAATCATATTATAGATGATACCATAGAGCTACTCAGTGCCACAGAGTAACGAGACAAGTTATCCAAACACTGAGTACCGGAGATATGATCCAACCTACGATAGTTGATTAGTATATAAGCACAGAGTAACGGAGACAAGTTATTTAAGAGTAGGTACCTAATTCATGCATTTTCAGAGGGGTAACTTTGCTTACATAAGATAGCTTTTTCTTTATTTAAAAAATTCCTATTTTCAAGACATGAAACAAAACTGGACTGAACCCAATCGTGGTACTATCGTTTAGTCGAAAAGGTAAAAATTTATAGACATGTATCATTCAACGTTGATATGTATGTACGAGTATTCGGGGAGTCCACAAAACAGATCCTATTCCTTCAAGGGATCGATTCTACAACTAATTTGCAACAAAAAGTTCCTCTTGAAGTTTTTTAACGCATCTATTCCGAGTTATTCACGATTTAGGATTTTTTCGGGTTATCGACCTTATTTCATTGAAACTCCCTCAGAGTAATCTCAAATTTGAAGAGACCGTTGGAAAGATCATGAAATTTCATATCTCCCTAATACCAAATAAAATTGTATCAGTTATTCAGCAACCTAAAAAGTGAACTTAGTAATTTTCCGAAAACTTTCCGTTTTTCAACGCCCATCAGGTCCAAATAATTCGAGATAATGAACTATATCTGGTAAGCCTAAAAACTGCGCCTGAAAACGCCTTATGAACTATGAACCGATAATGAACTATTTCCGGTAAGCCTAAAAACTGCTTTCCAACCGTTTAGTTATTTTTATTTTTAAAGTGGGGCTTCTTACAGAAATTAGTGTTCGAACGCGAAAAAAACGTAAACTTCTTCTACGAAATCAGCGCTCAATGCCTCCTCTGAGCACTTAGCCAGTACGCTGATATCGTAGACAAAGCTCACGTTTTTTCGCGTTCGAACTAAAATTTTAGTTATTTTTTTTGCATCATTATCAGAAATTTTGTGTTGAATCAAAATATACCATTTATTACTATGATTGCGAAGGTAATGACCAGAAAACCAGGAAAACTGCGATTTGGTTTATTATTTTCTATAATGAACCTTTGGAATCGACCAAGAAAATTTTTTTTTAACCCCCCTCAAAATTTGTTGGTTTACGTTTCAAGGTACGTCACTCCTAAGGGTTCCAAAATCAATTTTGAAATTTTGAAAACGCCCTAACTCAAAACATTTTGATACATATATTTTTTTAAATTACGCCGTATACGAGGCTCCAAGGCCATTCGTGCTCGGGCAGCCCAATAAAGTTCAGATTTCTTCCACCATACGGTGTCGTCATGCTTAAAACTGTTTCTTATGTCCTGCATAGCCGGACATGTGTCGAGGTGTGATGCCGTCATATCCTCAGTCTGGCATAAAGTGCAGAGCGGGCTATCGAAAACTCCTATTCTGCACAAGTGCTTCGCGAGGAAATCGTGCCCAGTTTGTATCTTGGAGCAGGCGACACTTTGCTTTCTGGGCAGGGATCTGGGTATTGGGTCGCTGATCAGCGGCTCCCAGCTATTCCCTACAGCAGCTCTTTCATGCTCCTGGCGGGCAGCAAGCCTTTTCTTGGTGTCGATGAGACGTTTGGCCGAGCTGTAGGGAAGAGCGACGCTTGGCTGGGGCATATTGGCACCTCTTTTGGCTAGTGCATCTGCCTTCTCATTACCCTCAATCCCGCAGTGCGAGGGGACCCACTGCAGCACCAGATGCAGTCCCCTCTCCAGCAACTGTTCAATCATTCGGCGGCATTCTATTACCATAGAGACATCTGAGGAACCATTACGAGTAAGTGCGAGAATGGCAGCTTGTGAATCCACAAAGATCACCACTCCATCATCCCTTTGTCCGAGGATTGCTGGATTGCTGATTTTGATATTAAGGTATTGTTTTTCCTTCAATTTAAGATAGTATAGAATTTTTAGAATTTTTTGAGACCACGCGGAGCTCTGTAGGACAAACCGTTCGCTCACTACGAGAATTTAAAGTTTGGGCGTACGATAAATCAGAAACACGAGTGTGAATCGCAAAAGAGGTCGAATCTCGTTCAAATGTTAGCTGATGGAAATGCGATCGATGTTTTTCTCCAAGTTGGTAGGTGGTAACAATAGCAAAGCCGAGTTCTTTGCAGACGAGTGAATCTACATAGAAAAATAATAAACCTTTGTGTAATAATTTGCAGCGTTTTTCTCTGGGAATTATTGTACGATTTTGATGATTCCAGCTGCAATATTTTAGTTTTTCAATTTTAGCTGTTCCTCAACAGCTAATAGCTAAATATTTAGCTGTTAGCTCTATTTAATTTTTAGCTTTAGCTTTCAGCTGTTAGCTGAAGCTAATTTTTGCCCAACACTGGTTGTCGTGTAGATGGTCCCCAATGAGGGTAGTATTTAGAAATTGATGTTTTGAGATCAACTACTATGCATTGGCTCATCTATACAATCGGGTTATGAATACGAAGAAGCTATGTGCCACACCCACGTGGCATTTTGCACTCAACCCGTCACGTGCCGAACAATAAGTAATCTCAAGGGTTGTGTGTGTTCATGTCTGGATGGGAGGATTGGGTTAGAGGTTAGAAGGGGTGGAGGGGGTCTACGGAGCACATCAATCTCTCAATATCATAGCACTTTTTCCTATCTATCCGTTGAGGGATAAATATAGGTAAACAATGAATAGTAAATATAGGCAAGCAGTTTTATTGCGTAAAAAGTTTTTGGGAAATTACTGGTTGAATTGTATGGTAAAGTGAGCAGTGAACGCCCTTTCGTAACCTCTAGAACTTGAGTCGAAGTCGTCTAGATACAGGAAACAATATTTTGGTTATCTAATTACAATTGCGCACGAATAAAATCACTCTCGATGAGATTGTGGAAAACCCATTTTAATAAAAACGGAGTTGAAAAGAACGTCGTCTATTTCCACGAAAATAATGAGTAACAATCGATTTTAACGGTTTGGTCATCATCAGTAACAAACAATAACTACTAGTTTTAATAACTAGTATACCTATTTTATGTTGATGAAGTGATCGCAATTGCGCACATTTTAGCGCGCCCAAAAATCGAGTGAAGGGTCATTCCCATGAAATTCAAAACTGCTGTTAAAAGTCGTGGTTGCCATTTGAAAGAAGAAAGTTAGGGCTAAAGGACTAAATGTTGTCATTACCTGTTCGAATTCTTTGCAATAAATTTAGAGACGTAAAACACCCTCTTCTGTGGGGTTACTGCTCAGCGTTTTCCTCTAATTCCAGTTCTAGAGGGTATAAAGGGGGCGACCTCGTAAATTGATCGACCTAAAAGATTCTCCTATAAAACGATTTCCCACGTACGTATTCAAATTCAATACGATGTTGCAACCAAAGTGTCAAGATTATGACTTTCCTCTTCATTTGCTGCAACTATCTACCTTCTAATTTGACCCACGGATGTTTTGCAGGTAGGTAATTTCTATTAAAATAAATTTGATTGCTAAATTTGAGGGATAACAGTGTTGAGGTACCTACGGTATCTTAACGGTTTCTAACCAGATGCAATTTTTTGTTTTACCTTCATGTTCAATAAAGAGTCAGTCTGTGTTTGTAATTCGACCAAGTTGGTTCTCATTAAATGATGACAAATTTTGTGAATACTTACTTGTGATTGCGCTCCCACTACATTCACACAACAATATGGTGGGTAGTAACTATTGACGGAAAATTACACCTGCAGATGGGTAATATTTACAGAAAAATAAAATACCTTTGTGTATTAATTTGAAGCAATTTTCCTTCGCCTTGAGTATATTTGTTGAAAACTCAATATCTCCAATTTTCTAGGGTGATTTTTGGTTTATTATCTTCAATAATGAACCTTTGGAATCGACCAAGAAAAAAATTTTCTAACACCCCCTCAAAATTTGATGGTTTACGTTTCAAGGTACGTAGAATCCAAAAATTGAATAAAACGCTGCAAATTATTACAGAATGGTTTATTATTTTTCTATATAGATCACTCGTCTGCAAAATCACCAACCATCCAATATGAAAAAAAAATCAAAAAAAAAATCAAAAAAATTTAAAAAAAAAAATCAAAATCACCAACCATCGATCGCACTTCGGTAAGCTCTTATTTGAACGGAGATTAGGCCTCTTTTGCGATTCACACTCGTGTTTTGATTTATATATATATTTTAATATAAACCCTTAAATTTTCGTAGGGAGCGAACGGTTTGTCCTACAGAGCTCCGCGTGGTCTCAAAAAATTCTAAAAATTCTATAGAATCTTAAATTGAAGGAAAAACAATACCTTTATATCAAAATTTTTTGAGTTAGGGCGTTTTCAAAATTTCAAAATTGATTTTGGAACCCTTAGAAGTGACCTACATCAACCAAAAGCTTCGGGGCACAACTAGACCCCAAATGGAGCCTACATACCAAATTTCATCAAAATCGGTCAATGCTAAGTGGGGAAAGTGTCGCGTACGGCGGACGGACGGCCAAATTTTTATTCGATTTTTGGATTCTACGTACCTAGAAACGTAAACCATCAAATTTTGAGGGGGTGATAGAATTTTTTTTTTCTTGGTCGATTCCAAAGGTTCATTATTGAAAATAATAAACCAAAATTTGGCCGTACGCCGTACGCGGCACTTTTGCCACTTCGAATTGACAGATTTTGATGAAATTTGGTATGTAGGCTCCATTTGGGGTCTAGTTGTGCCCCGAAGATTTTAGTTGATGTAGTTCACTTCTAAGGGTTCAACAATTAATTTTGAAAGTTTGAAAACGCCCTAACTCAAAAAATTTCGATATAAAGGTATTGTTTTTCCTTCAATTTAAGATTCTATAGAATTTTTAGAATTTTTTGAGACCACCCGGAGCTTTGTAGGACAAACCGTTCGCTCACTACGAGAATTTAAGTTTAGGACGTACGATAAATCAGAAACACGAGTGTGAATCGCAAAAGAGGTTTAATCTCCATTCAAATTATAGCTGACCGAAATACGATCGGTGTTTTTCTTCATGTTGGGTGGTTGGTGGCTTTGCAGACGAGTGATCTATAGAAAAATAATAAACCATTGTGTAATAATTTGCAGCGTTTTTTAGGGCTTGTTACGATCACAAACACGTAGACAAACGACCAAACGAATGACAATTGGATTTCTCCTCCGATCTTCATTTATGTCTGCAAACATTTTTATCCCACGAAGATGTTACGAAACTCAATAATTAGAAAGTACAACAATTTATAGTCTGATGACGAGAAACAAATAAAAAGCATTCAAAACAGTACTTATGGATCTACTATCATGAAATAACAACTTATACATCATTGAAATCCATCAAAATCTGACGAGGATCAGCAGAAATGATCAACACCGTCATTGTAGACGAAGATCACGCAATCCACAATAATGATGGATGAGATTCAAGCTAGACATGACCCCCCGTGGGCAGAGCTAAACGACCTCGGTCGACCTTTCATTCATGTTTTCTGTGACTCAACCCAGAAAAGAAAAGGTAAAGCGGTGAGTCATTGTTAGGATCGATGCCCCCTCCTCCCTCAACAAACATCAAAATACTATCGCGGGTGTCTGCCCATTATACTGCCCTCCTTAGTAAAAACGTCCTATGTACATTTTTCAAGTTTCGAGAAAATCGCGTTTTAGTTTCGGCTTCTGCGCCACCCAAACCATTGAAGCTTGAGATTTCGTTTTTTGACCATCACCTCAAGCTGACCAAAACGAAATCTCAAGCTTCAATGGTTTGGGTGGCGCAGAAGCCGAAACTAAAACGCGATTTTCTCGAAACTTGAAAAATGGACATAGGACGTTTTTACTAAGGAGGGCAGTATAATAGGGTGGCCATGCGTCTCGTTTCTTGCGGGACAGTCCTCCGATTTGGCCGGGAGTCCATCCAAACATTCATCGAGCAGATAGGCATAATTGCAATCGTGAAAATAAATATGTTTACACATGCATGTGAATTACCTGGAAATATAAAATATACACCTTATGATAGTGATGTTATTCCTGTGTTTATGGCAAATAAACAATAGTTCTCGTGTTGTGAATGAAGTAACGGACTATCAACTATTCCTACTAATGTAGGTACAGGTACACCTCGCAACAATTAATAACACAAAGTCGTAACAAACTCAAGTCGAAATTACTGTGGTGATGTCATCTCAAACACCAGGAAGAGTCTTCAGTTGCTGATTTGGAATCTACTCCTGGTTCATCCAGTTTAGCAGGTGATATAGTCACTAATCCCAGTATCCAGGTGACTTTTCAGCCAATTTACAGGTACCTAAGACTGCACCACCACGAAAAAGTTTCCTTCGAATACAATGTATTCAGAGATGTTCACCTTCGAATCAATGATAGATCGTCCTTCTTGAAGGACCTTCAGGAAGAACGCGCCAGACCTTCCTGCTATTTCGGAGGGACCCTTCGAGTTCATCGTCCTCCTAGGAAGGTCAAATTTAAAGCAGAAATGTGGGGGATTGGGAACACCAGGTAGGTAGAGTAATCATCTTTCATTCCCTGGTAGGTACTAATATTTTTTTTAAAAATCCGGCCACTACGAACCATAGACTCCCAGCTACTCCAGACAATTTGGCTACCCCAGTAGCCCCGTATGCACCGCCACGTTCATTTTCTTATTTATATCCCAGGACTTATTGAAAACTGACGTATCGAGAAGGGACACAAAATGGAAATTTCAGTTTGGAGATTTCACCGCTAGAATAGTACGCGCACTTGCAAGAAAACCTAATGTTGTTGCGCAGTCTACACCGAGAAGTGCAGGCGGCAGCCATAAAATGAAGGGGTCGGTCGCCGTTCGTTCCTCGTTCCTGGTAATTGAAATTTTCAAGGATTTTTGAAATTCATTAGCGCAGCAGTCTAGGTAATAGAAAAACAAAAGATTGTCACTGGAATCATCAAACTCGAACAATAATTGCCTGAGAAAAATAGGAAAAACCGTTTATTCAGTTATTCAGCCGCACTAATAAATTTCGAAAATCCTTGAAAATTTCAAATTTAGGTACAACTTTTGAAGTTTTAGCGCCGGTAATTGACAGAAATACTAACTCAGAACGAGGAAAGAACGGCGACAGACTGAGACCCGAGTAGTTTAAATAGAATTTTAAGGATTAGACACCATGTTCAGGACGTCCCACAATAAGCCTTGGGCGTCCTTATGCGATCGATCTGGGGTAAAGTTGGGCAACACTCAACAGAAAAAAAAAAAAACCATCCACCAATCCGTTTTAGACTTAGACCATTCTGAATCCAAATCCGCGAAAAAAAAAACCATAGGTGGATGTCTGTGTGTGTGTGTGTGACAAAATCTTGTGTCGTCTGCCCAGGCCTTAGTTCTCAACTGATTTTCGTGGTTCTTTTTTTCTTCGTCGAGGAAAACTATCTAGTTGTGCACTATGGCGCCGGAATTTCGAATTTTGGCTTTTAAGGGGGGGGGGGGGGGTTAAAACTCAAAAAACCTGAGTTTTTGGGCATAATCTTGTGTAGGTAATCTGCCCAGTCCTCAATTTCCAATGTTATTATTTGCAATTTGCAAGAAAAAAATTTTTCTAACAGCCCCCAAAATTTGATGATTTACGTTTCAAGGTACGTAGAATCCAAAAATCGAATAAAAATTTGGCCGTCCGTCCGCCGTACGCTACACTTTTGCCACTTAGCATTGACCGATATTGAAGAAATTTGGTATGCAGGCTCCATTTGGGGTCTAGTTGTGCCCCGAAGATTTTGGTTGATGTATGTCACTTCTAAGGGGTTTTTAAATGAATTTTCAAAACGCCCTAACTCAAAAAATGTTGATATAATGTTATTGTTTTTCCTTCAATTTGAGATTCTGTAGAATTTTTAAAATTTTTTGAGACCACCCGGAGTTCTGTAGAACCAATCGTTCGCTCCTTACGAGAATTTAAGGGTTGGACGTACGATAAATCAGAAACACGAGTGTGAGTCGCATAAGAGGCCTAATCTCCGTTCAAATCGAAATGCGATCGATGGTTTTTTTCATGTTGGATGGTTGGTGGCTTTGCACACGAGTGATCTATGTAGAAAAATAATAAACCATTGTGTAATAATTTGCCGAGTTTTTTATTCGATGCGGAAACCCATCTAGTTGTGCACTAAGTCACCGGAATTTCGAATTTTAAGGTGGTGGGAGGGGGATTAATGCTCAAACAACGTGCGTTTGTTTCTCAATTTCCAACCGATTTGAGTGTTTATTTTTTTGTTGGACTCAGAAATCTTCCAAATCGCACACTATTTCACCAGAGTATCAAAATTAGCAACGGGTGGGGGCGAGTGGGGGGATAATATTGAGAAAATATCCGATTTTTTAGGACTTCCCAATGTCAGACTTGGGCGTCATTATGCGATCGATCTGGTATGAAGGAGGACAACACTCGTCAGAAAAAAGTAACCACACGCTAATCCGTTTTAGACCATTCTGAATCCAAATCCGAGAAAAAACATAGGTGTATGTCTGTTCGTGTGTGTGTATGTGTGTGTGTGACAAAATCTTGTGTCGTCTGCCCAGCCCTTAGTTTTCGACCAAGTTTCGTAATTCTTCTTTTGTTCGACGCGGAAAACTATCTAGTTGTTTTCAGGGGGGGGGTTAATGCTCAAAAACGTGCGTTTGCGGGCATAATCTTGTAAAATCTGCCCAGGCCTCAATTTCCAACCGATTTGAGTGTTTCTTTTTTCTGTTCGACTCAGAAATCTTCCAAATTGGAAACTATTCCACCAGAGTATGAAAATTAGCATGGTAAGGGGGCGAGTGGGGGGATAATATTGAGAAAGTATCCGATTTTTCAATATTTCCGGTTCCCTTATAGCTTCCCAATTGTATCCAAGCTTTGAAATTGAGAAAAATGTTCATAAAACCTCCGGATTTTCATGAATTATTCTTCGTACCACCATGGAACTAATAGTGGTGCCACCATGGTGCCAGGACACCATAAACTACATTTTTCGTGTTTTGTTTTTTTGACCTTGAATACGGATGTGAACTCCGACGGACTGCCTACCAAAACTAATACATGAAAGTTCAACGTTACGACGTATTTCCGCTTTGGTGCCAGACTGCAACCATTGGTTGTGTGGGGGGCATGGGCGTAGGCAGGATTTAGTCAAGGGGGGGGGGGGGGGCTACCCCCAAGAGCTATTATATAAATATAAAGTATGCGTCTGCATATTATAGCAAACGAAAGATACAAAGTCTGAATTCCGAGAAATAATTTCCATGACTTATCTTTATTTATATATTTTACATTATTTCATTGTACAACATAGGTACTACAAAACAGCAATGGACAATTTTCAAGACAGCATCAGTCTTCTGGGGTTGCTGGCAGATTGATCAACAACCTCTTCTACAATGGTTGCCTTCTTTGATTTCACCAAATCTCGGTGGAGGCTGAGCATACACAGACGATTCAGCCTATCCTCCCCCATTGTAGACCGTGTCCATGTTTTTACGCGCCTCAGGGTGCTGAAAGTTCTTTCCACCGAGCAGGTCGTGCACGGTAACGTTACCGCAATCATCAGGGCCTTTTTGATGGAAGGATATAAGGGGTCCGCTTCCTTGATCAAGTCGATCATTTCCACGTTCTGAAGTGTTGACAGTTTTTCAGTCTCATTCCAGCCTTCACCTTTGTCGTTCTTGTCCATTTTTCCGCCGACTTATTGTGCCAAAATTGGAATTCTGCATACAGCAGATCCTCATCAAAATCATAAAACTTGGCAATTTTTTCGGCTTGGAGTTTCAAATGGTCTAATTTTGAAGCCAACATGAAGTGGGGGTGAAGAGAAAGAAGGGAAAACGCCGGTTCATTATTATGAGAAAATCTGTCAGTCAGCGCTGAAGAAAACGAGTCTAGGTAAGGAATCAAGACTGATCGTTTCCAATATTCCTCAGGAGAGTCACGATGGTGCTGACGTCCAACCACTCTGGGCGTCAAAAACTCCACCCCCCCCCCCCCAAATTCGTCTGATATTTTTTTGGCCGAAGCATAAATATCTCCCATCACAGAATCAGCAGACTCACGGTGATTCCTCACAGTCAACAACACAGTTTCAATATAATTCTTGCATTGAAGCAAATTCAGCTGTTTTGCCTGCAAAATATTTACCACTGGTTGCAACAGAGCCGAGTATTTGGATATAATGAAGGCACAAATGATGAAAATTGGTCGTGTTACGGCACTGAAAAGCAGAAACGCATTGTTTCTTGTATTACTATTTCCCTCTGTAGTGAGCTTTTCCAATGCAGCACAATTTATTTTGTGTTCCAATTTATTTTTGTGGGGGGGGGGGGGGCACGGCCCCTTCCTGCCCCACCCTGTCTACGCCCTTGGTGGTGGGGGACTCGAATTCGCATGTTGGGTATCGTAGATCATGGATTTTCAAAAGCTTTTCAAATTCGATGCTCCCATACCGTTAGAAATGTTATGGTGGATAAAGATAGGGGAGGAGAGACCACTATTTCTTGCCTGAAATACTAAATAAATTATATCGAGTGAACAGTTTTATCGCTTACCAACTGGTTTAAATTGATCTACCGCTTACCTATCTGATGGGACGTCCCCTGGAATTCATGCAGTAGGGGAGTGGGGGGCACATTTGACATAGGGGCACATTTGACAATGGCTGTTTGTCACACAAGATTTGAATTTTACCGCGATTTCGTGTTTTTGTATTGTGAAGAAGAACCATTCCAGGTGAAAACCGTGCAGGTTACAAATCATCTAATTTTACCGAAATCGCGGTAAAATTCAAATTTTGTGTGACAAACAGCCATTGTCAAATGTGCCCCTATGTCAAATGTGCCCCCCACTCCCCGACTTAATAATATTTTTAAAAACTATTTTCACTCATTTTCAACACTTTCAACAAAGCAAAATGAAATCCATTATAAAGAGGACCGTCATGAATACTGGTAGAACATATTTCAAAAAGAATCAGGCATGTAAGGCCTTTTTGGAGTCGGTCAAAAATGAAGGTTTCAGTGAAGAGTGAAGGAGGATTGGTTCTTCTTCTTCTCTCTATAAGCTGTTCTTATGGAAGAATAGAGTTCTAACAATCCTTGCCCAGAAGTATTGGACCTATCAAAGAAAAGTATTTGTACCTAAATGAAGTTATAACACATAATAACATTGTAACCCATAATGAGAATAACAATTCATTCCGAGTCCCCCTTGGCAGGAATTTTGCAACAGCAGAGAAAATACCAAATATGCAATCCAAGAAAAATACTCCAACAGCCGAACTAAGAGCCAGGACAATGGAACACATTAACACTAAGTATAAAGAGTTCCTTCACATATATACGGACGGGTCCAAAATTGCCAGTGGGGGAGCAGCATCTGCTATTTTTTGCGAATTCCATAAAATTGGTGAAGCTTTTCAAATCAGTCCCCTCTGCAACAACTTCACAGCAGAAGTATATGCGGTATATGTTGCACCTCACCAACTTTCATATTAACGAAAATCACGCTGATGCATGTATACTCACTGACTCGCAATCATTTGTCACGCTTTTAAAGAATGTCAAGCATGGAGATAACCCTACACCCATGATACAAAATATCCTACACCTAATAAACAAATACAAAGCCAATAATAATAAAAATGTATGCTTTCAGTGGATTCCGGCTCATGTTGACGTCCCAAAAAACGTTGTCTGTGACAAACTCGCTCGATTCTGTGCTGAGAGGGGAACCAGGACAATACTACCATCAGCATCAGCTGAAGAAGCTGGGAGCATCATAAATGAGACGACTGAAACGGTACATATACAGGAGCATCACACGAGATTAAAAACTGTCGGAGGGTGGACGGAGGAGATATTGGGACTCACCAAATTGAAAGAACCATGGTATAGAGGAGTTAAAGGTAACAAATTAATAACGAGCATAAACAGACTTCTCACAGGACACGGAAATACAAGATATTTCAAGTATTTGATGGGAGTGGAGCAGTCTCCAGTATGCAATTGCAGGGAGGGGGTTGCGGTCCTGGACCATACACTGAATGAATGCTCCAGACATGCTGAGGAGAGGACACGTTCAATAAGTACAACACTACAAACTTTCAAGAACTTCTGAGGGCGGCGATATCTCCTGTAACGAACACCGAGATTCTGCAGGACATCATCCAGTTCATTGAGAACAGTCAAAATTCAGAAAACTAACATCAAAACGAAACACCAAGTGTTACATGGCATAAACGCCGGCACTGTTAATTCAGAAATCCACCACCACACCACCTAGAGTTCTAACTCGGTTCTAACTCCAGGTAGGCGGAGTCTTCCACCTCCCACCACGAACGGGGCGTTCTCTTCTATCACACAACCTACTTCCATGCACACTGCAAACTCTTCTCTTGAAACCTGTCTGTACCTCCCATTGTTTATAACCTGATTGTTTTATTTATTTTGAAAATTGAAACACGCATTGCACACGGTGTAGTAGACGACCTTCGTTTTATGACTTGACTCTCAAGTTATCAATTTGGGCTCCAGGCGTATGCTGGATTTAATGTTTCCTCAAAAACTGAAAGTGGGATGTCCGTGAAGACGCCTTTTTATCCACAGACCAGCTATGTTGTGAATCGCTACGATCTTGTGTCTGCTTATTCGCCTGGCCAAGTTTCATCAGCACCTTCGCATTTCATGTACACCTCGATATAAGTGTGCTGTAAATTTCAATCGTCAACCATGAATGGCAATGAAGAGGTGAGTTCCACTACAATCTACAGCTACACCGATAGCTCCAACGATGTACTCACAATATCTTCTCCAGATAATCTTTATCTTAGTGTTTTTTTTCTTTACTGCCCTGACGTCTCGTCAGCTATCGACCAATAGACAATATATTGTACTCCTTTCGCTCATTACGATGTACATCCATCCAGTAAGACGTTTTTTCGTTATTGATTTGATTATAAAAACAAATTGATGTTAGTAAACAATTATATTTCTAAATGACCATAATTTATTTGGTGTAGGTACCAATCAATCGATGGATTAAATTTATTGACAAATTTATTGACATTCAAGAACCAAAAAAAGAATCTTGATAATTTTGTTAAAATATTAAGGTCAAATAAGAAAATACGAACTTATAGCTACAAAAAACATCCGTAGCTACAAAAAACATGAATGGGGAATTTGCCTCAATTTTAGATTCTGGAATTTCAAGTCAAATCCTATAATAGGCCGTAGAATAACGTTTAACACTAGGAATAACCAAGGGGAAAAAATTACCGTAGGAGAAAATGCCTAAACAAGTGAAGCCTCTGTTACAAAACACCGCGAAAATCGAGGAATAAGTATTGTTGACGTCATACGAAAAAAAAAAAACGACGCGAAAACAACTCCGACAGCAGACAGAGTTCTAGCACCGCCACACAAAACTATCCAGTGAAATGGCTACTCGAATATTGTGATTCAAATCTTGAAACTAAATAAGAGAAGATGAAGACTAATAATGCTTGATAAACTAGTAGGTAGAATCGTATTGTTAAAAAGTGAGTACCTAATATTGTTTCGTTTGGTCACTTTTGTGTCTTGAGTTCTGCGTTCTGCCCTTCTTCCCAGTTCACACACTCTTGTGTTAATCCTTGTAAGCTAAAAGTTCGTGTATGTTCCGCTTCTGTGGTAAGCGCCACGAACCTCCTTTGAAGTCAGATTGGTTGAATATCTGTTACGTTTCAAACATGGCTGCCTCTTACACATTGCCACCACATTTAAAATTTCCAACTTCCTTAAATTCTCTAAATTTTGGTTTATTATTTTCAATAATAAGCCTTTGGAATCGAGCAAGAAAAAAAATTTTAACCCCCCCTCAAAATTTGATGTTTTACGTTTCAAGGTACGTAGAATCCGAAAATCGAATAAAAAAATTTCCGTCCGTCCGCCGTACGCCGTACGCGGCACTTTTCTTAGCAACACTGGACCGATTTGGTTCAAATTTGGTATATGGGCTCCATTTGGGGTCTAGTTGTGCCGCGAAGCTTTTGGTTGATGTAGGTCACTTCTAAGGGGTGAAAATTAAGGGTGGAAATTTTCAAGAGTGCCCTAGCTCGAAAACTCTCGAAATAAAGGTATCGTTTTTTCACCAATTTTAAATAGTACAGAATTTTTAAAAATTTTTGAGACCACCCGGAGCTCTGTAGGACAAACCGTTCGGTCCCTACGAGTATTTGAAGGTTTTCCTTCGATAAAACAGAATCATGAGTGTGAATCGCAAAAGAGGTCTAATCGCCGTTCAAATTTTATCTGACTAAAATGCGATCGCTGTACATTTCTTCGATTTGTATACAGTTTTGCCTTCTGCGTAACCAGTAATCAAATTTCCATATCAAGCTTTCTATTTTTCGAATCGAGTGTGAAGCGTTTAGTTCTTTCTAATAAACTTGATTGTGAAGGTGTGAAGCCATTATAGTGTGGTAGGTAGTACCTACCAATAGTTGGTAGGTAAAAAAAAATTGGTAGGTAAAAACAATGTTTGTAGGTAAAAAACGCTGCAAATCATTGCTCACTGATCAGATCACTGATCAGCTGAGTGAGCTCCGAAGCCATTTTCAATGCTATTGAATGGAAGTGCTCTTCCAGGCGTCTCCAGCATTCGAGGAGATATTCTTCACTCCTCACATCACTGATCAGCTGAGTGAGCTCCAAAGCCATTTTCAATCCTATTGAATGGAGGTGCTCTTCCAGGCGTCTCCAGCATTCGAGGAGATCTTCTTCACTCCTCACATCACTGATCAGCTGAGTGAGCTCGAAAGCCATTTTCAATCCAATTGAATGGAAGTGCTCTTCCAGGCGTCTCCAGCATTCGAGGAGATCTTCTTCACTCTTCTGATCACTGATCAGCTGAGTGAGCTCCGAAGCCATTTTCAATCCTATTGAACGCAGGAGCTGAAATTTGAGAGGGAAGGTCAAGGGAGAATACAGATGGTGGTAGGTGCTATTGATGGAGAACCAGTGATCTATACAGAAGGATGATCTATACAGAAAATAATAAACCTTTGAGCAATGATTTGCAGCGTTTTTTGGATGCGTTTTCGAGCAGCTCACTATGGTTTTATTCCATAAAAATAAACCCTCATTCGAAAAAAAAAAAAATTGCGAGGCAAATTCCCCATTATGTTTACTCATTTGACTGAGTTTAGAAGATTTGTCGATGTGGGGAGTTATATGTTTCATTCATAGTAGTTGGGACAGCAGTTTATTTTAAACTAATATAGCGTTTTGTTAATTTGTTTTCTTTTTATTCTAATTGAAGGGTACGGGGGAAGAACCAGGTTTGTCAATTTTTTTCAAAAATGAGTTTTCAACGCTATTTTGTGGCTAATGTTAAGTACTATACCATGGTGTGATCCTTTCGGGGGAAGAAGAAGGTTAGTCACGCTAAAATTAAGGTTAAAGTTTTCGTACAAGGGGGAAGAATCAGGAGTTTCATAGATTGAAAAGCATTTTACTCAAAACTATGTTCAGATGACATACCTGGTTCTTCCCCCGTACCCTTCAATTGTTAAAAAAAAACTTCCCTCAAAGGCGAAGGGGGAACGCCGAAAGAAAATGAAACAATAAATTTATGTACGGGAAGGTCGCCCAGGACTACCCAATGCCAATCCTGGGAATGAGAGATGGATGGAAGGAAGAACCCCTATGTTGTTACCACCAGTTCATGTATGAGCCTGAGAGGATGGGGTGGTGGTACTGTTTGCAAATTGAAAGAATGCGGATGGTTTGGTGAGGTGTCCTTGTGCATTACAATCCCAAAAACATCATCTTTCTTCTACCTGCCACTCAAGCCAGTGAAAATGAGACCAAGGGTTGTTGACTACAGACCGATGATGAATCAAAAGGATTGATTTATTACAGGCAAAACTAATCAAATACAAAAAACTAATAAAAAATAAAACAGGTTCCCTACCCCTGGGAAAGTCTTATCAATTAAGAGAATGTACATTCATTCATTCATTCAAAAATAAAATCACGCTTCCTAGTACCTAAAGGATGATGCTTCTTTCAAATTTTAAAGGCGACTGAAGGGTAAACAGAAGGGCAAGTGAACTCACATTCGAGATAAAAATCCTTCCTAATAACAATTGGCTGAGTAGAGGGGGTATCTCTACCTTATCATGACTCTAGTTGCTCGATGCCTGGATTACGATTACTGAGGCTCGGCCCTTTCCCCAGCCTGACTCAACAGGCTACCTAAGATTTTGGTACAGGTAGTCGTCTATGTTAGCAGGTATACCCTTTGGGAAATTGGCCAGCCGCATTCTTTCTATCTGCGAACATTACCTAATAGGGAGGGCTCCCATCTCCATCATGAGTGGCTCCATGGCACTCTTTCCACTCCTCACCCCACGCCATAAAAAGGTCGCGGCTATCACCTTGATGTTATTGGCTGCCTTCACTCTAAGCTCGGATATTGCTTGCCTTGGATCTTGTCAGTCATATTTGCTTATTTTAGCCACCAGGTCTGCTCAATGTTCAGGCTGTTGTTGACAACCTGAACATCCAGGATTACGGTAGTCTCACTTTTGCCTTGGTCACTCAGTATGTGATAGTCTTTCTCACTCAACACCCCCTGCCACTGGATGACAAAACACCTTCAATAGGTCTGCCACAGAAACTCTGCATCCGCGTGGCGCCCCCTAGGTGGCAGATCCACCAACTAACGAAGAAATTCCCGAAAAACTATTGTATACACAGGATTTACTTAATGATAAGAGATAAGTAGTTCTATCTGCAAGCTGCAAACTCAGCTAACAAACCATGCTAACTGTTGCTTGGCTAAGTCTAGATTAGCAGCAGCATGGGCTACCTCCCCATTGGTCTGTTCAGAGAGGCAGTCCTGAACGGTTTGGAGGGGCTTGGAGGAGTCCATTCGCCTCTATCCCATCCCCTTTTCAGTTCCCGTTTGGTTCTGAACTGGTTCCAGACTGCCTCTCCGAACAGACCCAGTCTTATTAAGCGCTGGTGGTGTTGTGCCACACAGGCGAAGGGTGGCTATTTTTTGTACTCTATTCACCATGGTTCCAATGCTAGTGCGATTCATTCCATCTTTTCATTAAGCCTCACCGTTCCAGAGAAGCGGTGAATGTTCAATAACACCGAAGTCACATTAGGTTTTCAAAATTCCCTTCCATATCTTCTACATGTCACACCATCTACATTTTTTCAAGATTATAAGCACTTTTTTCGAAATTTTGCAGAATTCTGGGATATTGGTGGGGAATACAGTCTACGCATTGATGAACCATCGGTTTCATGTTTCGCGAAATGAAAGAACACAGTGGTTTTTTTCGACATTTGAACAAGAAGATCAAATTACCACCAGAAAAGGATGGCGTAAGTGTATTTTGATTGTAGTATCAACATTGCAAAATCACGTTACCCAACAATGCTTGTGTATCTAAAATAATTTCTGCTGCATGTGAGATCTGTACATTAAGTAATAATAGTGACTTATACATGTTTTGATTCAAATAGAATAACAATTTTGTATTGTCACCTATTAAATTACTTCCTCCTGAAGCCACTCAGTGCAGAAGATGGTTCCTACGGACTTCATAGCAGTGCTGGATCTCTGATACTGAAATAGCCTTCAGCTGGTTGGTTGGAGCCATTCGAATGTTTTTGTGAGTCCCAAAATGAGTGGGTACTCATGGAGAAGAAGAGAAAGATGAAGTGACCCCCATTTTCTCATGTCATTACTGGTGACAAGTCTTGGGTGTTAGAGTATGACTCAGAAACCAGCGCTGGAGCATGGAGTGGCACAAATCAACCACTCCAAGGCCCAAAAAGCAAAAAATGAACCAGTCAAAGATCTGTGAGCTTGAAGATTTGTTTTTTCAATATCAAGGGTATCATCCACAAAGATTTTGTAGTTCTTCAAGGCTAATCGGTCAATTATCACTTTTAGTGGTAAAAAAATGGGGTATTTCGGTGGGTCGGAAATTCAGGTTTTTGACCTCAAATTTGGATTCAACACCCTTGAAAACCTATATACTACAACTTTAAGCCCAATGATACTATAACATGTGGTAGAAAAATTAATTAAAGAGATCAAACGTTTGAAAAAGGCGGGCCGCTATAAATGCACACACACACTAGGCAAGGACTAAGCCGCGCGCGTGTGTGAGTTGTATTTTGTAGTATCCAAGAGGTCCTCCAAGGTTTTCTGTGCATGGATACTTTTTTCAAAGACAGTTGGCTACCTACGTCACGATTGGCTAGCTACGTCACAATTGGCTAGCTACGTCACACCATTCAAATCTTCAACTTTCCTTAGCTTCTCTGATTTTTTAAAAACATTTTCTCGACGAACAGACCCGATTACCGTTATTGCTGAGCCATACTCTTTTGAAAAAAATGAATAAATAAAAAAAATTGACTGAAATACTCCATTGAAAAACTTGGAAAAAGGGTGATTCCTGTGACACAAAACACCAAGAACAACTGGGTGTTGCATCAAGATTGTACTCCTTGTCACACAGCAATTTCAATAAACGAGCTTCCTTATTCGCCTGTCACTAGTCCTTGTGACTTTTAACATGGAGCATGTTATTGCCCTAGGGTACGCGCGACAGTCACGCGCCTTTTCCGACACTCTGGTTTTCGAGGCGCGAAGCTCCGAGTTTTTCCTAATGCATTTTATGTTGCTAAGGATAATATAACTTTTTTATTATACCTACCTACGACTAAAAGTTCTGCACTAAATTTGGCTAAAACATGTTCCTTGTTTTTATAATTAACGCCGTAGGCTTTAAGTAGATAGCATCTGGGGAGTCCAAGGGCTCACCCCTGGTGAGACACGAAGCGCCGAGTTTTTTCTCTTCCCGAGATTTGAAAAATCATCTCAAGAAAACTCATTCTAGGACGAAAACATTCAAATAGCTGTAACCAGCCAGCTGAAGGCTATTCCAGTATCACTGTTATGAGGGACAAGTGGACCCATTTTCAGCGATGTGTGGCTTTCAAAGTTATTTTGAGGGTGATAATACGAAATTGTTATTCTGTTTGAATAAAAAAATAAACAAATCAGTCTTATTACTTAATTTATAGACTTCGTACTATGGTCTAAAACCATCATGAGCACTACTATTATCATCATGATGTTTGAATCCAAAACCTGTCTGTTTCCCTTCACAGATAGCTCCAGATTCAGAAATAGAAATTATTTCTATTTACCCTCATGACCCTCCATCGGATTGGAGTCCAAGTACCAGGCACAATTATCAGTACTTTATCACCCAATCGACCAACGTTGTTTACTTGTCGAAAGTCAATAAAGCGGTGTATTGCATTGATATGAGTCCATCAATGTCTGCTGTGGTAAGTACTCCGCACTTCAAAATACAGCGTCTCATCCATCTGATCGAGGTTTCTATTGCTCTTAACGTTCTTACATCATGAACAGAAAAAATGCCGATTGGGTTGAGATTGAAGACAGTTATAAGACGAATAGTTGAAGAAATTATAAATTTCTTCCTCTCTTAACTATTTTAGAATTGAGCTGTTTCTCCCATTTTTCTCAGCTAATTCTCCGTTGATATTGGTGCGTTGAGAACTTTCATTTTTTCTATCTCTTTTCTTCCATTTGCCTTAACAGTTTTTCCAAGGTCACTGAATATTTCCTTGTTGGCTGTAGAGGTAAAGTACCACAAAGTGCTGATAGTATCAAGGTTCTCTCTGACGCCAAATTCATGTTGGAAATATTGTGTTATTGAACTTGATATAACAACTAGAAGATCTTCATAACTCGTCAGAAGACTAATGTTTGACCTCTCTGTTTATAGGATATCCAACATGGGCAAGTCATGTTAGATGAGATTGCTGGTGCTTTGAAGAATAGTGTTGACGGTGTTGTTAGACCAGTAAGTTTTATGTAGTAGTAATGCTTGTAGAGCCATAGGTGGTTTTAACAAACAAAATGATCAAAAAGAATGTATTTTTGATCTATATTCAAATCTTGAAATAAAAATAAATTTTTCTGTTTGCCTAACAATGGCCATTGGGAAAGTAGACAACATAAATTAATCCGACTGGGCTTTGAACTAGGTCTAGTTGCAATCACGAAAGACTAAATTGCATTGGCAGCATTAGTTCATGTATCCTCCACTAGGGCGCTAATGGTTACCATTAGGAGGGTATTTCAGTCAATTTTTTTTTCAAAAGAGTATGGCTCAGGAATAACGGTAATCGGGTCTGTTCGACGAGAAAATGTTTCTAAAAAATCAGAGAAGCTAAGGAAAGTTGAAGATTTGAATGGTGTGAGGTAGCTAGCCAATTGTGACGTAAGTAGCCAACTGTCTGTGAAAAAAGTATCCATGCGCAGAGAAGAGATGAAACCCTTGGAGGACCTCTTGGATACTACAAAATACTATTCACACACACGCGCGGCATAAGTGTGTGTGCATTAAGGGAGGCCTGCCTTTTTTTCAAACGTGTGATCTCTTTAATTAATTTTTCTACCACATGTTATAGTATCATTGGGCTTAAAGTTGGGGTATATAGGTTTTCAAGGGTGCTGAATCCAAATTTGAGGTCAAAAACCTGAATTGCCGACCCACCGAAATACCCCATTACCCCCCAAGTGTTAGATGTCTACAAACTCTGCTGATGTTTGTAACACCACAAAATTCACCCTTTGTCATTGTGTGCACAAAATATACCTCAATATCATTATTTGGAAAGATGCGACTAGAGTAGAATGACAACAACAGGAATTATGAGATAAGCTCAGATAGGCATTTGATATATGTATATTCGAGGTAATGCGAAGCAGCTGATTCAAGGGAAAAGTGGAATCTAGCCCTAGCCTTTTAGACGTTCGTGTAGCAATTCGGAAGTCGACCTGTTTGCGTTTGACAGTTGCTATCAAATTTATCAATGTTGCACCATCAGACATGAGGTTGTAAAACTCAGGTCCTTGGTGGCGGCTTATGCTAGAAATGCTTCTGGAAGAAGTCAGGGCCACATGTGGGACCCAAAACGGCGGAAGGCAGAGACTGTGTACGATTTTGAGGATTCTGAGACCTCCGAGAGCACAACAAAGGCTTTGATCTATCTTAGAAAGATGACTGCTTCAGATAGCATTGCCCACGATGCTCCAGGCGATTATAATGTTGACACAGGATCCCGCATAAACCAATGAAAATTAAATTCGGCATCGAAAATAATCCATTCACTTTCAATCTCTCCTGGCAGTAAAATTTACATTAAAAACGTCTGCCAAGTGGGTGCGACACTTAGCTTCCTCATATACAAGATCCGATGCAAGTACCTAATCTCAAAACACCTATTTCTAGGTACCTTGCACTACTCTCATATGGAACTATCCAATCGCCAGCCTGCACAGTCCCTGAAAAGGTCATAAAATTCGGGTGCAAAAATGTAGAATTATGTGCTGTTGCAAGGATTTTACGTTGTATTTTGTTTTTAAAGTAGGTTTGCCTGTCCCAAACACACTGAGCGCTCTACGTTGAGAATCAATACTTACACCACCAGTTTGTAAGTACCTAGGTAACATGACAATTTCGAAGATGGAGTAAAATTGGTGTCTCCTCGAACGTATGTAAATTGGTTTGTTGTGCCTGAAACTTTGGTGAAATTTGGCTTTGAAGAGCTAAATTCACGTTTAAATTATTAATCTTGAGGCCCTTATAAATGTAAAATTTGGCGAATGTGGTTAATATTACCCACACTGCTCGTGTCCATACAACAAATTTGCTGTGAAAGTATTCATAAGTACATGGTACGTTTTGGTAAGTCTCTTCACAAAGGCTACAACAGTAATAAATTACCTACAGTTGTTCCTTAGTGCCGCCACGCCTTAGATCTTCGTAGGTACAATGGCTGCTTCAAAATCCGTTCAGTTTCCTCATGAGTACAAATATGTATTGTGCAAAAAAAAAAAAAAAAAAAAAAACACTGATTGGCACAAATATGAAGAGTATTATTTCTCTTGAAGATCAAAAACACAAAAACCAACTTTTCTCAACATAACAACTAACAAACTTCCAACAAAATATCCATGGAATGTACTGTGTTACGATTGAAAGAAAGCGGCTGGCTTGGTGAGGTATCCATGTGTATTACAGTCCCAAAACGCTGCAAATTATTACACAATGGTTTATTATTTTTCTATAGATCACTCGTCTACAAAACCACCAACCATGAAGAAAAACATCGATCGCATTTCGGTCAGCTATAATTTGAACGGAGATTAGGCCTATTTTGCGATTCACACTCGTTTTTCTGATTTATCATACGTAAAACCTTTAAATTCTCGTAGGCAGCGAACAGTTTGTCCTACAGAGCTCCGGGTGGTTTCAAATAATTCTAAAAATTCTATAAAATCTTAAATTGAAGGAAAAACAATACGGAACGTCAAATTTTTATTCGATTTTTGGTTTCTACGTACCTTGAAACGTAAACCATCAAATTTTGAGGGGGTGTTGAAAAAAAAATTTTCTTGGTCGATTCCAAAGGTTCGTTATTGAAAATAATAAACCAAAACGTCGTCCTTCTTCTACCTGTCACTCGCGCCAGGGAAAAATGGGACCGAGGGTGTTGACTACCGACTGATGACGAAGTGGAAGGTGTGTTTATAACAGACTGTTCGTGGTCGGCCAGGGTTTCAGTTTGACCTCTAGGCAGTGGTTCCCAATTATATACAGAATATCTACTATTGAGATGAACCACAATTTAAGGATCGTCTCTAAAACTAATTTTCAACAAAAATCCCTCTTAGCAATTTACATAACCCCCTATTTCTCATGCAAATTCCGTTCCAATTTTGCTGACCAAAATGCGATCGATGTTCATTTATGAAACTCCCTATTTCTTCGAAATAAATTTAATTGTGAAGTAGGTAGGTAGTGACGATGCCAAAGACGAGTGATCTGTACAGAAAAATAATAAACCTTTGTGAAATTATTAGCAGCGTTTTGACTTTTAATAATTTACAAAAAATGGTTAAAAAATGCAGCTTTGTTTGAGATTGGGAGGCTTGGGGTTGGTTTCTCTAGCCGGAACACACCTCATCATGACTCGAGTTTCTCAATACCCGGATTACGAAGGTCTGAGGTACGGAGGCTACGGCCCTTTCCCAGCCTGACACTCCTAAGAATTTGGAACACGTAATCGTCTATGTTAGGAGATATACCCTTCGGGAAATCGGCTGGCCGCTTTCTTTCAGTCGTTACATAATAGTTACACTACAGTATGTACATTAGATCCTAACAAAATGTATATTTATGAGCTTCACTGTATTCACAACTCAGCTGTGTTATTTTTGTGTTTCTTTTTTTTCAGTTTGTTATCCCTGGCACGAGTTACTTATTTGAGCCAAATCTGTTTGTGACGGTCATCGTCCACACACCATTCTTTACAACACCAGCTCAACAGGTAAATAAACCTGTAGTATCAATTCATCGAAGGTTTGCAATTTAAAGTGTTGTTTGTTTCTTCTTACACTAAAGTTGCTCCGCGGCGGATAGCTGTAAGTTGTGCTAGTTGATTCGCTAATGCCTGGTCCTTGAGAGTAGCTAGTCCTTGAGTGAGGTAGACCAGGAGGCTCCAGCCAATCGCCTGTTATTTACCTTCCCTGTTTGCTGTTGTGTGCAGAAACAACCCATCGATCCTGAATCTCGTCTTCGTCTTAATAATGGGGTATTTCGGTCAATTTTTTTTATTTTTTTTTTCAAAAGAGTATGGCTCAGGAATAACGGTAATCGGGTCTGTTCGTCGAGAAAATGTTTTTAAAAAATCAGAGAAGCTAAGGAAAGTTGAAGATTTGAATGGTGTGACGTAGCTAGCCAATCGTGACGTAGCTAGCCAACTGTCTTTGAAAAAGTATCCATGCACAGAAACCCCTCTTGGATACTACACATTCTACTCACACACACGCGCGGGGCTGTCCGCGGCGTAGTCCTTGCCTAGTGTGTGTGCATTTATAGCGGCCCGCCTTTTTCAAACGTGTGATCTCTTTAATTAATTTTTCTACCACATGTTATAGTATCATAGGGCTAATAGTTGGTGTATATAGGTTTTCTAGGGTGCTGAATCCAAATTTGAGGTCAAAAACCTGAATTTCCGACCCACCGAAATACCCCATTGTAAACTGGGGTCCTGAAAGATTCTGTGATACGAATTGGAACACGGTTTACCTCGTTTTTCAGAGTTTTTGCTCGAAATCGTGTCCACTTGGTGAACACGTGAACAGCCTTACTATTTCTTCTTGTATTTTCCCTCTGTTAGGTGTTTTTGATATTTTTCTTCATTTTCGTTGTAAGAACATAATGTTATTTTAAAAGTTTATTCATTTTTTTCTTCTTATCTTACGTTTGGCAATGTATTTGTGCAGGTTCTAGTCCAAGGTTGGCGAGTTACCTCAGAAAATGTTGATGAGTTTCTCTCTGCAATATTAAGCAGTTGGAAATTTTAGAAGATACTATAGCAACAGTATCTGGTCTAGTCCACGATGAGATTGATGAAAATAGACAACAACAGGTAATCCAACCATTACATTAAGAGGTCAAGATTTTTGATAATGATTTTACTTTGATTTCGAATTCATTCCAATTTTCTTGGTTCGTCTTAATTTTTATCGTTTATACATCGTTTATCTTAATCTCTTTTCGTCTTAAATCAGGGTGCTCTTCTAATATGTCCCCCCCCCCCCTAGCAACTGTACCTCCCAGTGCGCCTTTTCGTTGTTAGTGGTCAAAGAAGAGTGAACTCAGCTCCAGCAATCAAAGATGAGAGAAAAAGAAAATAATAATATTCATATTGGATAGTTGATATGAGATGTTCAGGTCAGATGAGTTCAGATCTCATGTTCAGGGGTCAGTTAGTTCGGGAAATTTTGGAAACCATGCGAGGAACATCGCCTGCACTGTTTCAATCTCACCTCGACCATTATTTTTGGAAGTTAGCCCACCATAACGAAGACCCGTTTGAAATAATTTTTTGAAAGTCGTTAAAGAAGTGTACTGGGCATGATTTGTACTACTGCTCAACTCGACGACAGCATCATCTTGCACGATTCAATGTCCAAAACCATATTACTGGTTGTAATGACCCACATATCATCAATAATTAGTTCTTAAACAAAGAAGCTACCGGGGGGATCCCTGAGTGAGTCATCACCAGACGAGGTACAGGGGAGACGCCAACATGACGTCACCTTTCCACCTCTCTCTCTCCCGAGCTAACGAAATGAGTACATAAGCTCACTCAGGGATGCTCCCTTATGCCAATCTAGTCCAGTCTATCGTCTTCATCATTTCGCTCTCAAACCTTCTCCTCAAATAAGGATCTCCTCGAAGTACTAGGCTCAATAGGTAAATATCCCATCATCCTCTCGGTAGGTTTCTCTGAAACGCCGGGGCTGACGGGCTAGCTGCCTTCCTCAGTGCTTAGCACCTCGGTGTGGTTATGAACCGCCAATGCGACAGTACTGCATGCTAGGATAGGGAACTCTCTCTCTTCGTTGAGTAGGGGTTAAAGAAAAGTCAAACGCCGCAGCGAGAAGGTCAGCTCCTTCACTCACCGACACGCAAACATAACACTGGTATTATGAAGTAGTAAACTATTATGTATTTGTCAAGTTAAAAAAGAGGCTACCCTAAATGTTCTGTGAGCGTGGTAGAACCGTTGATAAAGAACAAGACCGAAGACAGATGGGACTTCACTTTATAATGACACTTCTTGACAGCTACACAACGACATATGACATTGACGGTATTACCCAAACTAATGTTAATTCGACAAATTGACGCGAGGAAAGCTACTACTTTGAGTCCATGCCATTGATCCAAGGAAGTAAAGTTGTAAGATCCGACCCAATCAGCGTGGCCGATCCGAATCGAGTGAGGAGTGGGGCTCCCGCCTTCGTCTTCTTCGCCTTCAAGTGTTGACAGCCCAGACGGGTATTTGTGCTGTCATTGGAGTTGTTCCTTGCATGCGACTCTAGCAATCAATGCGGCAACTTGTTCCTCATCAATGTCAATTTCCCGCTTCAGTTTGAATAACGTACGAGGCCATCAATTGGCTAGCCGACACAGCCAATTCTGACTGGCTAGCGTCTCGCAGCCTGAAACATAACAGTCGAAGCGATAGGACACTGGAAAATGAAGTTCGTAAAGCTCACCAACAACAAGGTGTGAGCATAATATCAGTTTCACCAATTTACTATAAGGCATGTCATGATGAGTTTCTACTTTCAATGCCTAATCTAGTACAATCACGATAAATGAAGAACCTTATTAAGGTCCCTCCCCTTGAAGGGAATTCCCAAGTACAGGGTCAATACTCCCTTTGCCAGTCAAAACCCTTTGTTGGAAAAGGACGACGGAGAAGGAGTACCCCTCATATAAGACCGCCGGCTCAGGCGGGAAGGGGTCTGTCTGGTGAGACCCCTTGTGAGACGTTATCAACTTTACCAAAGCCTTCTCATTTAAAAAAGAACCCTAAAAACCTCGCCTTAAATAGTCCCACATTCTGGATGAAAAACATTTGCTTTTAGTGGTCAGTTTTAGGTCCTTTCTCAGCTACAAATCATACGAAATCAAGTGATGTGGGCCGATACACGTATCTGGGAACAACCACTTGTCAACCTTGCGATTTATACGAATAAATATTGATCTGTGTGGTTCGGATAAGCAATTATCTGGGAACGTCAGATCACTATTTGCATTGAACAAGGCAGGCAGATACACGTATCTAGGAACACTTGTTCGACGAGTCCATTCCATACGACCTGGTGGGCTAGATAGATAGATAGATCTTTATTCTTTGTCCACAAGGACATGAATGCGTCAATTAAAATATAATAGGTAATTAAAATGTAATAGTAGGTGCATATTATAAACAATGTTTTTTAAAATGAGGAACTCGTGTGCTTTGTGGTATCCGTACCCCTATCTTTGTGCTATGTGTGGACCCAGCCGGGCAGCCCGGCCGGACCCGGACCCACCCACCTTGACGGCTCCCGGGGTTGCCTCCTATCACTAGGAGCAACCCTAACGTGTTTATACACTTCAGAACACGCCAGGTGAGCCGCCCCCGGGCCGACCAGACCACCCGACATGAATCCCCCCCATCCGCACAAAATTAAAAATTGATACAAAATCCCGAAATTGATACAACAATAAAATTAATAACTTTGTAAAAATAATCAACAAGTTAATCTAAGTGACATGTATATCACAGTTGGTAGAAGTATCACAGGCATAGTGGTTAGAAGTATCACAGGCATAGGGAAAGCTTCCTAGGGAATACAGGTCCTCCTTCATCACCCTTCACTAACTAATCATCAATTTTTGTAAAAATTCAATAAGCTAGTCCCTCCTAATAAGAAGGAAAAGCCAAACTAGTGAGGGAACTTAATAGTTTCTTACTTCCCTTACACTAGGGTAATTACTTAGTTATTGTGTTCTTTTAATCTAGGATCAAATATTGACTTTAATGTGTCTTTGGTTCGATTTTTAGGGCTGAGTCTGAGCGATTAGTTGGCGGTCTATTTGAAGAAGTACCCTGAGAAGCAAATAATTGGCAGTGGGATATCTATGGTTAGCCCTGATTCAGGATTCATCAACCTTCTACGCTATGGAATGCTTGCTTGAGATTGTTACCTCAAAGTAGTTTATCAAGTGAGTATAGAACGAAAGCAAGGAGAAAGCAGTGCTCGCCTTCAATGACCAGATGAGTCGTATTGTTTATTTGGCTTTACTAACGCGATTTATTTGTATTTCAGATCTAATAGTAGTAACAGATGGTATGATAAACTTGCCTGACATACAGGTTCTGGAATCAGTCCTTTCTCAATTGAGGAGCAATGCAGTTGCTGTCTCATTCCTTCATGTAGGAAGTCAGTTTCACCCTAATTGCTGTCACGGGCTCGTACCTTACTCAGAGCTACTCCAATTTATTGCCACTGCTACTGTGGGGACCTACATCCCTTGTCCACAAAAACTGGTAACTACTAATACTAAAATTTCATGTTTTCGATTGAGGAATGATCTCCAGAAATTCCCAACTCTGGTCAGTTCTGGAAGATAATGGTAAAGCGCTCTGAGTACTTCTTGGATGCTTGAGTGTTACCAAGAACTCAGTGTTTGA
>CM019167.2:4307557-4426411 GCA_009739505.2 Apolygus lucorum | reverse complement strand
GGACGTCCCATTGGATAAGCATCAGCTCAATTTAAAACAGTTAATTGGCGATACAACTTGCCTTTATATTTACCTTCCTCCTGCACTAAACTGTTTCACTAAATGTAATTTAGTGAGTATTTTGTGGACTCCTCCCCCCCCTCAACCTTATCCACCATAACATAGATGACAATCCAGAGTTATATTAATAGTGTATCTTCAATTTCAAAGCTTGGGTACAATGAGGAATTTCACCATGTCGGAATTTCCTATTTTTGACCCCAAAGGCAAACTTTCAGCCCGAACTTCCTAATTTACGAATAAAAAAAACAGTGTAGAAAATGCGAATGTTTAAAAAAAACGGGAAAATGACGTCATGCTGGAATAGTTCATTTATGGCCGCTTGAAGCGCTGAGATCGAGAAATCCATAGTCCCCAGATGCAAAATTTCATGAAACAGTAAAGTTCGAAATCGAAAAACTGAAGAAAAAAATAGAAAAAGCGAGAATGGGAAAATTAGGTTTCCTCTATTTTTGTTTTCTAACTTTTCTCTTAGAAAACACGATTTCGTCGTCCCAATGGGCAACACTGGGAGGAGACGGCGATCCGAACAGCCCAATCAGCGAGCGTTCCCGCTGCACGTCTGTTTTCCCGGTTAGTTTTGAAATCAAAAATTTTGACTGTCTCCCAAAATAACAGGAGACTTATTTTCCGAAATCAGCCCGATTTTCATCTATCCCACACCATTAACTATTTAGGAAAAATGCAAACAGAAATGGGTGAAATTCCTCATTACAAACCGAAATATTGAAAAATCGTATATTTTGTAAATATTATCCCTCATTCACCTCCTCCCAATGCTAATTTCGATACCCTGGTGAAATAATGTGCAACTCAGAATTTGAGTTGAGAAGAAAAGCGCATTCGGTTGGAAATAGGGTGTGCGCCTAGGTCGGAAAAACTGTTTATTGTTATTTTTAATCTAAGGTAGACCTCATTTTGAGAATTTTGGTACCAACCGCGACCTTCTTGCGTCTTCTTGCGTGTGTCTTTTCTTATGAATTTTTGAAGTTTCGACCGTTTATGACGTTACAGTGGGCTGGGTCACGCCCAGGCGAGAGGAGCGCGTGACGTCACAAACGGTCGAAACTTTGAAAAATCATAGAAACAGATCTACTCACGCTAGAAGGTCGCGGTAGGTGTCAAAATTCTCAGGATGTAGTCTACTTTCGATTAAAAATCTAAAAAAATCAAGGCGCACCCCCATTCATTCGTACTACTATCTCCGTTCGTTTACAATCACAGTCCGTTCGTTTCGAGGTTTGATGAGAATTTTTTCTCAATTTCAAAGCTTGGATACAATTAATAAGATATATAAAGAAACCAAAATATTGGAAAATTGGATATTTTGTAAATATTATCCCCTCCCCCCCCCACTCGCCCCCTTCCCTTGCGGATTTTAAAACCTTAGTGAAATAATGAGCAATTTGAAAGATTTCTGAGTCGAACAAAAAGAGAAACTCGCAGATTGGTTGGGAATTGAGAACTGGGCAGTGTTTACAAGATTATGCCCGAATACGCTCGTTTTTTGAGCATCAACCCCCCTTAAAAGGCAAAATTCGAAATTCAGGCGACGTAGTGCACAATTAGATAGTTTTCCGCGTCGAATAAAAAAAGGACCACGAAAATGGGCTGGAAATTAAGGCCTGGGCAGAGTACCCAATATTATAACCGAAACGCACGTTTTTTGAGCATTAACCCTCCCTTAAAACGCAAAATTCGAAAGTTTTCCAGAAAGTTTTCCGCGACGATCAAAAAAGAACCACGAAAATCGGTTGAGAACTAAGGCCTGTGCAGACGATACAAGATTTTGTCACACACACACACACGGACATTCACCTATGGGTTTTTTTCGCGGATTTGGATTCAGAATGGTCTAAAACGGATTACTGTGAGGTTATTTTTTTTCTGATGAGGGTTGTCCTCCTTCGCCCCAGATTGATCGCAAAAGGACTATATAAGTCCTATTGTGGGACGTCCTAAAAAATTGCACTCACAATCATCTATTGAGAGATAACACCTCCGAAATCACCTGTCATAACCACAGTTGCAACTCGAAATAGATTCGGAAGCAAAATATCACACCTACTGAACGGGGAAATTAAGGCTAAAGGGGACAGCCCTCTAGTTTGATTCTCTTTTAGGAGATGGCGCTAGCGTCGCACTCAAAAGTTTTCCCAAAGTTTTTCATCCTCCACGGAAGATTTTTTCCAATTATAATACGGGAATGTGTCCAGAATAAGTAGATCTCTCTTTCCACCATTGAGTTTTTACCATACTATTATTATTTAAATCATGAAATCGCAGAATTCGGGCTATTAAAGGTGTTGAGTAAAAAATGAGATAGCTTGCATATTCATTGTCATTAATAATTGATGAATGATTGGTTAGAAATCCGATTCTTGGACAATTGGAGACGGAAAGGGTAAATGAAAAATAACGCACGCTCATTGGTTGCTAGCAAATGGAGTATGAGGTTGGTTGCCTAGCGACCCTTGTTACCCTCCCCTTCAATCCGACCCTCCTTGACCCCCACGGAATAGGTCAGTAACATTGCTTGCGATTTCACTTCCACATCTACCTACCAAGTTATACTGAATAAGCAATTTTATTGAGTGATATTCATCATATACTATGAAAATGAATTGATTGATAAATGAATTTTCATTACATAGTTACTCAAGTGGGATATTTATGTTATTCAATCATAATTAAAAAACCTTTTTTTAATAATAATATTGAATAAAAAGACTATAAATAATCAACGTTTCTTTTTTTAATATGTTCATACTTGATATTTTTTAATACCTTTGTATATATCTATTCATTTTTCTAACGTTGCACAGAAGAATGAATGGTATCATGAAATATCAATGATGGTATCAAAAAATTCTAAAAATTCTATAGAATCTTAAATTGAAGGAAAAACAATACCTTTATAACAAAATTTTTTGAGTTAGGGCGTTTTCAAAATTTCAAAATTGATTTTGGAACCCTTACAAGTGACCTACATCAACCAAAATCTTCGGGGCACAACTAGACCCCAAATGGAGCCTACATACCAAATTTCATCAAAATCGGTCAATGCTAAGTTGCAAAAGTGCCGCGTACGGCGGACGGACGGCCAAATGTTTATTCGATTCTACGTACCTTGAAACGTAAACCATCAAATTTTGAATGGGGGTGTTAAAATTTTTTTTTCTTGGTCGATTCCAAAGGTTCATTATTGAAAATAATAAACCAAAAGGGGGGTTTCGTTTTAAAAAAATGAAGTTAGTGTCAATTACGCGCAAATATTATGCGCGAAAGTACTTTTTTCTGAGTTGTGTGTGGTTGGGACTTAGGATGGTTCCCTATGAATGTCATCATCGTCTGACCTCAAATTTGGAGGGTTGTGACAGATAGTTGGAAATTGAAGTTTCTATTACCTACTGAGCATATAGGATTATCTCTATGCTGTCGTATTTTAGGTACGAAGATGGTATGTGGCACAACCTCATGCAAACATTTTGCTTCCGAGTCTGCCAAGGTAGCGGAAGCATTACTTTTACTTTTCAAGATTGAACAAAAAAAGTTCTACAAAATCAAAATTTCCACTCGCGTCCACGTTTTAGATACGACCTTCCTGAACAATTTTGGTTACGTGTCTGTCTAACATGAAATCCTTGCCATAGCCGTAACTTCTACATTTCTCATCCGATTTTGATGAAATTTTCAGGGATTATGGGGATTGGCGAGTAGATGGTCCCCTATGAGGGTAGTGGAAGGTACTAAGAGATTGATTTTTTGAGATCAACAACTATGCATCGGATCATCTATACAATTGGGTTATGGGTATTAGGAAGCTATGTGCCACACCTACTTGGCGGACGTTTTTATTATTAATTAGTGAATAATAGGGGTGATATTCTCAAAATCGGGTTTTTGATGATTTCTCAATTATAAGAGTATCAATACTTTTGAGTTGTGGATACGAGGAAGCTATGTGCCACACCTACTTGGCATACGATTTTATTATTAATTAGTGAATAATAGGGGTGATATTCTCAAAATCGGGTTTTTGATGATTTCTCAATTATAAGAGTATCAATACTTTCGAAATATGGATTCGAGGAAGCTATGTGCCACACCTACTTGGCATACGATTTTATTATTAATTAGTGAATAATAGGGGTGATATTCTCAAAATCGGGTTTTTGATGATTTCTCAATTATAAGAGTATCAATACTTTTGAGTTGTGGATACGAGGAAGCTATGTGCCACACCTACTTGGCATACGATTTTATTATTAATTAGTGAATAATAGGGGTGATATTCTCAAAATCGGGTTTTTGATGATTTCTCAATTATAAGAGTATCAATACTTTTGAGTTGTGGATACGAGGAAGCTATGTGCCACACCTACTTGGCATACGATTTTATTATTAATTAGTGAATAATAGGGGTGATATTCTCAAAATCGGGTTTTTGATGATTTCTCAATTATAAGAGTATCAATACTTTTGAGTTGTGGATACGAGGAAGCTATGTGCCACACCTACTTGGCATACGATTTTATTATTAATTAGTGAATAATAGGGGTGATATTCTCAAAATCGGGTTTTTGATGATTTCTCAATTATAAGAGTATCAATACTTTTGAGTTGTGGATACGAGGAAGCTATGTGCCACACCTACTTGGCATACGATTTTATTATTAATTAGTGAATAATAGGGGTGATATTCTCAAAATCGGGTTTTTGATGATTTCTCAATTATAAGAGTATCAATACTTTTGAGTTGTGGATACGAGGAAGCTATGTGCCACACCTACTTGGCATACGATTTTATTATTAATTAGTGAATAATAGGGGTGATATTCTCAAAATCGGGTTTTTGATGATTTCTCAATTATAAGAGTATCAATACTTTTGAGTTGTGGATACGAGGAAGCTATGTGCCACACCTACTTGGCATACGATTTTATTATTAATTAGTGAATAATAGGGGTGATATTCTCAAAATCGGGTTTTTGATGATTTCTCAATTATAAGAGTATCAATACTTTCGAAATATGGATACGAGGAAGCTATGTGCCACACCCACCTGGCAAGCGTTTTATAAAACTTCTGAGTACGGGAACTGTGTTGGGCGGGTGGCGGATGAGCTGAAGGGCGGGTTTGTTGTCTTCTGAATGGCGAGGGGGGTTGCCTGACTGAAGTTCACCCCTTTTGATTTTCGTTTTCTCTTTCGGTCGCTAATTCTCAATATTTTTGATTTCTGATGGATTCCATATGTTGGGGACATCTGCTAGAATATGCCTGGTATCTCGGTTTTGGGAAAATTTATTCTAGTGCCCGCATATTTGGTCAATGAGTGAATCACCAAAAGATTAATTATGGTGTTTCGTCAAAAAATATAGATTTTATGAGAAATTTGACATGGCACAAAGATGGAATACGAAGAAAGGAAACCAAATAATTTTACAGAATGAAAATCGGTCCACTGATAGCTGAGAACTTTTGGGAAAATGATTGAGCTCCTGACTCTCTCTTTTCCCGATATAGCTGTCTCTCTCGCACACTTGTCATCCCCTTTAGCCTTAATACGTGACACCCATCCTCGAGCTATGTCACAACTGAAGAAGGATAGTTCGGATTTTACGAGAGTCGTCAAACGGTAGTAACTAAGGAGAGTGCGGCGGACAGCAACATTTTCATTCGATTTTTGGATTTTACGTACCCTTGAAACGTAAACAGAGGGTGGGGGGGGGGATTAAAGGATTGAAAGGGGATTAAAATATTTCATTCCTTGGTCATTTCCAATGGTTCATTATTGAAAACTAGCTGAAAAGCCTACAAAAAGTAGGCAAAAACAATTCCTCCGACTCTCTCCTCCACCCACTCACTCCGACTCCTCCCGCCCCCAACTCCTCCGACTCCTCCCGCCCCCAACCCCTCCAGCCTCCAACTCTCCCCACTCCCACGACCCCTTCAACCCCTCTGTGCATACGTACGTACGGTTGGCGTTTTATATTATTAGAAGATAATGAAACAAACTCGAAAATTGCCAAGTATCGACGGCTTGGGGTACCAAACCGGAAAAGCTTCTGCGGTTTCGATCGTAAAGGTGCGGCAAGTACTGACGGTGGTAGGTAGCTACGATCCATCTGAAAGTCAAGGCAGGCCAGTTGAAAACTTCAAAGAACTCGCCAGAGAGAAGCGTATAGAATACATGATCTTCAACTGAAATTTATTCGCTCGTAATATGGCGATGTTAGAACCATTCCAAACTCGAGATAGTTCAACACCGCTCTATTAGCAGTTATCCTTCAGAAACTATGTTGGAAGTAGTCAGCACAATTATGAAGAATAGTAGAAAAAGTCTGCCAAGTGGGTGTGGCACATAGCTTCCCGCGCTGGCTTATGAAATTATATCAAATTCACTCCCCTTTATTTATTTCTCTTTAACTAACACATGTTTTTTGGCATTCAAACTTGATTTACTTTTTCAACTTGAATTCTAAAAACGAAAATAGATAGAACATTGGAAAGCTGGCAATTTGAGCATGTTTTTTCGAAGAGTGCCTATTGAAATGGGCAGGGAAAAATTGCTGAAGGCAAAAAGGGCAGTTGAAAAGCGACCTCTACCCCTTGACGCCTAGCGGTTCCATAAGGCATTTCTTGCCTCTTATCTTCAAAATAAGGGTTGGAAATATTTTAAACAAGTTCCTAGACCAAAATAGAACCATTACATGGAATTTTGGGATGTAATTTGGATGAAAATATTCAATGGCGTAAAAGGGTTTTTTAATTATGCCTCAACCAGTCAGAACGCATCCCCAGTTCTCAGCCTCAGCTTTCACGGTGGTGGCTAATCAACCCTATTGAGGTCATAAGCGATAATACCTATCAATCGAAAATCGATCCCAATGATTCGAACCATTTTAAGCCTATTTACTTTTGGGCTAACATATCACAATGGGGACTAGAAATTTTGAAATACTCACATAAAAACTGCTCGGAGGGGTACCTGCCGACGTAGGGAGGATCCAAATAGTTGTGGAAAATCTGTAACGAAGCAAATCATCCCTTACATCTCTGCTTTCACAATTCGAATAGCTTCATTCTACATTCAATCAAATTTTGCATTGGTTTTGCCTTTATTCGAAATTCCCAAAAACTTTCCACATGATCCTGGGGCAAGTAAATTCAACTTGGTCCTTGATATTCTAGTCAACAATTCTCTGATTGAAAGTACAATGCATAGCTTAGGAATATACTACAGTTATGCTACTATAATTTTTAATAATTATACTACTATACAACATAGTTATACTACAGCATCACGGATTCACGCAAAAATGTATTTCACAAGTAGACGAATTTGATTAACGTAGAATAGGGTGTGCGCCTGGGTAGGAAAAACTGTTAATCGTTATTTTTAATCTAAAGTAGACCTCATTCTGAGAATTTTGGTACCATCCACGACCTTCTAGCGTGTGTAAATCTTTTCCTATGAATTTTTAAAGTTTCGACCGTTTATGACGTCACAGTGGGCTGGGGGTTCCCGCCCAGGCGAGAGGGGCGCGTGACGTCATAAACGGTCGAAACTTTACAAAACCATAGAAACAGATCTACTCACGCTAGAAGGTCGCGGTTGGTGTCAACTCAGGATGTAGTCTACGTTCGATTAAAAATCTAAAAAAAATCAAGGCGCACCCCCCATTGTCTGAAATAGAAATCAAGAAATTGGAAGATGTCATTATCTTGAGGTTTACAGGTTAAAATTCAAATACTCTCCATCAAGAGGTTGAATGTTTATTGATTTGCCAGAAAGATCACAAAAATATTAAACGTCTGCCAAGTGGGTGTGGCACACAGCTTCCTCGTATCCTAAACCCTTCGGGGTGGGGAGCTCAAGGTGTGACGGCGCAATCGGTGTGCCACTCTGTTTTTGTTAGTGTCATTCAATTTTCACCTTGTATTTATGATATCAAATCAATCCAGATATTAAATGCGTGTGAGTTAAATCGTGAGAGAAGAGCTCTTAAAGTGTCCAACGACTAGGGGTTTTACCCTAGTTGCCCGAGAAATATGGGAAAAACCAAACTGAGCGGGTTGGGGGACAAATGAGGGTAAGGTTCGGCATGGAGGGAGTTTCTGGGAGAAAACTGTGAATCACAGTCCTCAGGATAGCCACTGTGAACCACAGTATTCGAAACATGGGCCAAGGGATCGCCGCGCTCCGGGGTCTTCAACTGGAGGGTTGAATTCTATAGAATCTTAAATTGAAGGAAAAACAATACCTTTATATCAAAATCGTTTGAGTTAGGGCGTTTTCGAAATTTCAAAATTGATTTTTGAACTCTTAGAAGCAACCTACCTCAACCAAAATCTTCGGGGCACAACTAGGCCCCAGAAGGAGCCTACGTACCAAATTTCATCAAAATCGGTCAATGCTAAGTGGCAAAAGTGCCGCGTACGGCGGACGGACGGCCAAATTTTTATTCGATTTTTGGATTCTACGTACCTTGAAACGTAAACCATCAAATTTTGAAGGGGTGTTAAAAAACATTTTTCTTGATCGATTCCAAAGGTTCATTATTGAAAATAATAAACCAAAATTTGGCCGTCCGTCCGCCGTACGCGGCACTTTTGCCACTTAGCATTGACCGATTTTGATGAAATTTGGTATGTAGGCTCCATTTGGGGTCTAGTTGTGCCCCGAAGATTTTAGTTGATGTAGGTCACTTCTAAGGGTTCCAAAATCAATTTTGAAATTTTAAAAAAAGTCCTAACTCAAAAAAATTTGATATAAAGGTATTGTTTTTCCTTCAATTTAGGATTCTATAAATTTTTAGAGACCGTCCGGAGCTCTGTACGATTAATCAGAAACACGAGTGTGAATCGCAAAAGAGGCCTAATCTCCGTTCAAATTAAAGCTGACCGAAATGCAATCGATGTTTTTCTTCATGTTGAATGGTTGGTGGCTTTGTAGACGAGTGATCTATATAGAAAAATAATAAACCATTGTTTAATAATTTGCAGCGTTTTGAATTCTACGTACCAAAGTACGTCGAATTCTAAACGCAGCAAATTGTTGGTTTCAAAAAACATGAACCAACAAATTTTGAAGAGGGTTAAACATTTTTTTCTTGGTCGATTCCAATGGTTAATAAATAACAAACCTTTATGTAATAATTTGCAGTGTTTTTCAATGTCTGTTTGACCTCCTGGGCCCAGATTTCCAAGCCCTTGCCCAAAAACTTACGTGTCACCTTGGGTTAGTAGATCCTACATATAATAATACTGGCTTTCATGTCTTACTGGTTTTTGAGGAGAGTTGAGATCTAGGAGGTGAGAAGGGACTTCTCTCAATGATGGCTTCATCAGAACTACAGGAGGTCCAAGGTCCATCCTATGTGAGTGCCGCCAGTAATCCCGACCATCAGCCGCGGAACCTTCAACACAACAGGATTATAGATACCTATGAAATTAAGTGGTGAATACTTCAGATAAGAAGATATTTCTAAATTTAATTATTCTCTTCATTCGATCGATTTATCTACATTCTTTTTTTAGATATCCTCAAAAATTATCAAATGAATCATCGAAACGTAAGAAGTTATTATTAGCATGCATTAGAACCTGATCTCGCCTCAACAGCAAGGCGAATCCTCCTTATTTAGAGTTTCCCTCTCCGCCACAACCAAAATTGTCAAGATGGTGGACAACTCTTTTCAAATCGTTTTTTTCCCCAAGGGACTCAACTTAGACCATGGTACCTCTAGTGTTACCGAAAACACTCCACAGCTGTTTCAAGTTGTTACCGGAAGAACCAAAATTAAATTGCAATTCTTAATTCAATGGACAGCAAAATTTTAGTGGGCTATTGGAAGTGTCAAAATAGAGTTATGACAAAAATTTTCCAAAGAAATTCATGAACAATTTTCCTAATTTTTACTCAACATAATTTTTTACTTCTGAAAACTTTCAAAATGAATTTAAAAATCCAGCTCTATCCATTAATTTTCAAATCGCAATTTGAATCTGGTGACAGCTTGGGAATTCATAACATGTTTTAGGTGACACTGGTGACCAACTAGGGTTAACGCACGCCAACTTAAGTTCTACAAATGAAGGGTCATTGGGAAAAAGGAAGAGAATGAGACGAATAAAATCACTCGCGATGAGATTGTGGAAAACCATTTTAATAAACATATTGTTTAGTAATGCATGCATTCCAGGGGACGTCCCATTGGATAAGCATTAGATCAGTTAACCAGTTGGTAAGCTATAAAACTGTTTCACTGGATGTAATTTGGTTTATTAGTTTAGGCAAGAAATACTGACCCCCCCCCCCCCCCACCATTATCTACCAAAACATTTCTAGCGGCATGGGAGCCTCGAATCTGAAGAGCATTTCAAAATCCATGATCTACGATACCCAACATGCGATTTCGAGTTACCCCCCCCCCCCCTTCCCTCACCAATGGTGCCGGTCTGGCACCAAAGCGGAAATGCGTCGTAACATTGAACTTTCATCTATTAGTTTTAGTAGGCGGTCCGTCGTGGTTCACATCAGTATTCAAGGTGAACCACAAAAAAAAAAACACGAAATATGCGGTTTATGGTGTCCTGGCACCACGGTGGCACCACTATTAGTTCCATGGTGGTACAGAGAATAATTCATGAAAATACGGAGGTATAATGAGAATTTTTCCTCAATTTCAAAGGTTGTGTACAATTAGTAAGGAGTAAAGGAACCGAAATATTGAAAAATCGGATATTTTATGAATATTATCCCCCACTTACCCCCTCCCCTTGCGAATTTTGGTACTCAGGTGAAATTATGTACAACTCGGAAGTTATTTGAGTCAAACAAAAAAGAAACACACAAAGTGGTTGGAAATTGAGGCCTGGGCAGAGTTTACAGGATTATGCCCGCAAACGCACGTTTTTTAAGCATTAACCCCCCCTTTCCCCCCCTTAAAAAGCAAAATTCAAAATTTCGGCGCCGTAGTGCACAACTAGATAGTTTTCCGCGTCGATGAAAAAAAGAACCACAAAAATCGGTTGAGAACTGAGGCCTGGGCAGACGACACAAGATTATGCCCAAAAACGCAAGTTTTTTGAGCATCAACCCCCCCTTTCCCCCCCTTAAAAGGCAAAATTCGAAATTCCGGCGCCGTAGTGCACAACTAGATAGTTTTCCGCGTCGAACAAAAAAAGTACCAGAAAAATCGGTTGAGTACTAAGGCCTGTGCAGACGACACAAGATTTTGTCTCACACACACACACACATACACACACACACACACACACAGACATACACCTATGGTTTTTTTCGTGGATTTGGATTCAGAATGGTCTAAAACGGATTACTGTGTGGTTATTTTTTTTTTCTGTTGAGTGTTGTCCAACTTCACCCCAGATCGATCGCATAAGGACGCCCAAGTCTTACTGTGGGACGTCCTAAAAACGGAGTTGAGTAGAACGTTGTCTATTTCCACGAAAATAATGAGTTACAAGTTGAATCGATCTCGACGGTTAGGTCATCATAAGTTATTGTTTGTTACTGATGACCTAACCGTCGAAATCGATTCAACTTGTAACTCATTATTTTCGTGGAAATAGACAACGTTCTTATAAATTCCGAAGAAAATGAGTTTATTGGCTTCACATTTTTTCTCTGTTATCTACTCGCTAGATGTAATAACAATAACAGTGAGAATATACAATTTCCACTAACTACGAGTACAATCCAATGAAAATTCAACAACTACTCAGGTTTTTAAAGAAATTGATTTATGGTCTATCGCTTATACTGTTGACAGTTGATCTAGGGGTGGGACATCGATATCGATAATATCAAAACATCGATGTTTTGCTCGTATTATCGATGTTTTTTACATGTTTTGGTCCGATGATATCGATATGTCGACGAGATGGTCTGACAAAATCGTTTGATAAATTTGACCTACTAGGTACTGCAAGGGAATCAGACAAAATCCAATTTCAGACCGGATAACTTTATCGAATTTACTTGGAATTTGGAGAACACCTTCTACCTTTCAATTGTTCAACTACCTCTTCGCGTAAACATAGTTTAGTCGGAACGATAGGAGGTCGATCCCCGGTGGAGGGACGTTGATTTTTGATGATTCAACACAATCATCACTTTGTATAACAATATAATTACTGGAAAACAATAAAAAAAAGTCTCTTTACACTTGAACCAATAACGGAAATAGGGAAGGTATGGGATATCGATATGAAGTGCATAAAAATCGGATAATTTATCACGAATGAAAAAAATTATAATGGAGTAGGTTATCCAGTAAAATAACAGCACGTCAAAATCAAAAATATCTACATCTTATGAATGGAGGAAGAGCAGCCTCATCAGGTTTTCTCCCATGATTCAAATTGGTTGACAGATGAATTAAATTTCCAGCTTTTTAAAAACATCGATGTTTCACCTTACGATGTTATCGACATCGATGTTTTTCATTCGATGTCCCATCCCTAAGTTGATCTTTAGATCGTCACAGGAGGAAATCGCCACCGTTTGGATGTTTTTCCCACAATAATTGTTTTTAGTTTTATTTTATATGGTACTGCGTTCATCATTAAAATTTAATTTAACTTTGTTTACATTAATTAATTGTACTTTCATTTGATATTCTATGAATTTCCTTACCTTCTATTTCATTTTCATGGTTTGGCTTAATATATTTCATCTTTGGCTATTTTTCATAATTTGCAACTTTCGACCATCCTTCTTCTCTCCTTTTACTTAACCCATTTTCATTTTTTGTTGGAATTTTCTTCACTTGTCAGTCATATCTACTATCCTGGTCCATCACTGCTCCTCGTCGTCAATTCGTCCACTGTGAATTTTGGTTTATTATTTTCAATAATGAACCTTTGGAATCGACCAAGAAAAAAAAATTTTAACACCCCCTCAAAATTTGACGGTTTACGTTTCAAGGTAGGTAGAATCCAAAATTCGAATACAAAATTTGGCCGTCCGTCCGCGGCACTTTCCCCACTTAGCAGTGACCGATTTTGATGAAATTTGGTATGTAGGCTCTATTTGGGGTCTAGTTGTGCCCCGAAGATTTTGGTTGATGTCACTTTTAAGGGTTCAAAAATAAATTTTGAAATTTTGAAAACGCCCTAACTCAAAAAATGTTGATATAAAGGTACTGTTTTTCCTTCAATTTAAGATTCTATAGAATTTTTGAGACCACGCGGAGCTCTGTAGGACAAACCATTTGTTCCCAACGAGAATTTAAGGGTTTTACGTACGATAAATCAGAAACACGAGTGTGAATCGCAAAAGAGGCCTAATCTCCGTTCAAATTAAAGCTGACAGAAATGCAATCGATGTTTTTCTTCATGTTGGATGGTTAGTGGCTTTGTAGACGAGTGATCTATACAGTAAAATAATAAACCATTGTGTAATAATTTGCAGCGTTTTCGTATCTTGTTGGAACTCTTACAACACAACAAACCCGCTCATTCCTTCCATCTGTCTCCAACACTCAATGCTTCCATCAAACATTCAAGCAGTACAAGCATTCATGCAGTGCAAGGGGCGCTTATCAAAGTTTCGAAATTAAGAGAAAAACGCGCTTCAATATTTTACTTGTTTCCCTTCTATTTTACGTGGATTTTCAATTGTTTCGCATTTTGTTGGCAATAATACAGGGTGTTAACACAACCCACCAAGTACGAGAATTATTTTTCATAAAAAATTTGAAATTTCGTCAAGGTTTTTGGTTCATTAGGTTCTGAATAATTCCAGAAAAAAGCCTTACAAGAAAATCCGTTTTCCTGTCAGGTGTGGGGTGTGTGACATTTTGTTTGCAGGTCCATAACGCCCGATCCACCTTTCTTCGAAATGGCATGTCATCAATCACCGAACCCAAAGTGCCCGATGCCGTCCATCTGGAAATACGCTTCTACTCTGAGGTTTAGTGGCAGTTCTTCCGATGGGTCGAGGAATTCACCGTTTAATACTTTCAAGCAATATCTCGGAGTTGAGGCGATCAGGTAGAAAAATGGGACCCACAAATCGGTTTCCGACTATCCCCAAACATCCACTAATTCACTCGGAACTCGTACTGGTGGTGGGATTCATGGATAGGTCGTGGATTTTGGCGACTCCACACGTGCGAGTTATGGAAGTTGAAAAAAATCGAACCGAGTGAAAATTGCGTCAACGTGTATTTTTCCTTGTAACAGCCATAACTTTTGCCATCCGATTTCGATGAAATTTTCAGCGTTCATATCGATTGGCGAGTACTTAGATCAAACGCGTTGCCTTCTAACTGACAGTAACCACTGCGCATGCGCAAACATGTAGGTATTTCCTTGTAGCAGTCATAATTTCCATATGATTTTGATGAAATTTTCAGGGTTCATGCGGATTGGGGTGAAGATGGTCCCCTATTAAAATCACGGCCCCCAAATTGACAGTAACCTCTGTGCATGCGCAAACGTCAAATCCTTCTAACAGCTATAACACCTGCATTTTGGTTTATTATTTTCAATAATGAAATGAATCGCAAAAGAGGCCTAATCTCCGTTTAAATTTTGGTTGATGTAGGTCACTTCTAAGGGTCAAAAAATGAATTTTGAAAACGCCCTAACTCAAAACTTGAGCTCATCTTAGTTCGTTGTCGCACAAATTTTCCCACCTATATCGCTCAGAAACTCCGGATCTGCCACCGATATCTGCTCGGGCATGGTAATGCTCGCCGATCGCTAGCTAATGTACTGTAATGATGTTATACGGAAGGGGTACTGCTGCCACCAGGTTTTATCACCCCTGTTATCGAAAAGTTATGACAAACCAGCTTTCGAACATCTGATTTAAATTACCATTCAGAGTACGTGAGCTCTATTGTAGATTTTATTTGTGGAAATTGGATAATTGAAAAATAAGGGATTTTAGAAACCAAATTGAACACAAACTTGAATTTTAAAAAATTTGGATGATTATAAACGAGCTATTTATACACACTTATATGGATTAACAATATCAAATTGAGCAAAACGTCGAGACCAACCAATGTTAACAATTTATGTCTCATTCTCGTAAAAGAGAATGGTAAGATGAATGAATTTATGGGGTTATCGAATTATTCTGGTACACACCAGCTGAGGCATCTCAGACATACCTCTATATTCTGGAATGGTCCATAAATTGGGACTATTCTCCTTCCACTTTATCCCTGGAGTAGCCACCGGGGAGAGAGAGAGAGAGAGAAGAAATATATATTCAGAAAAAACAAAAAAATGAAATCATAGTATTCTATTACATTTCATTGAATATTATTGTCTGGCATTAGGCAGAGCCCGTGTCGCCAGACAAGAGTATTGATCGCGCTTCACGAAATTAATACAAAAAAAAAGTAATTGCACGCTCTCGGTAAAAAACACTCTCAATTGTTGTTGCACTAACCTAATATAAAATTAACATAATGTAAAATTAGCATAGTATAATGTTAATATAAGACCCCTGGAAACATTTCATGAAAATACTTAAAACATCTTACGTTAAATAGTTGCTACGCAGTAAGTTGCCACACTTTTCAGTAGGTAATTTCATATCAGCTGGTAGGGAATTATATGTGAGATATATCAGGTAATGAGGACTTCTAGTTGTGAGGGTTAGCGCTGGTCTCGGATTTACAACTCTTTGTTCAAGAATAAAACCTAGTTGGGTACTGGTGGGACATCGAAAAAGAAACAATACTGGGTTTTCTATGAAAAATTAGAAGCTCTTTAACAAAAAGTTGCTCGATCGTGAATGTTTTGGTTTTTTCGTGCAGTAAATTTGATGGGTGTCGTATCGGCTTAATGACGTGACGGCGACATAACCTTCAGTATGCTCCTGTGCAAACTATTTAGCTTCGCCATTATAGTCTTACTCGCACTACCCCAAATGGAAATTGCGTAGGTACTGGAGAACAGACTGCACAAAAGAAACATATATCAGTCTCAATCGCTCCCTAGAGACTGCATTTCTAACATTTTTTAATATTGGGATAAATTTTCTAAGTCTCCCGTACAGGTATTCAACGTGAACAGACCAACTCAGAGATGTATCTAGCATTACGCCTAAGTATTTATACGACGAGACGCTTTCTAAGCACGCACAGTTGCATTGGCTGGTATCAGGGCAAGCTGAGTGTAGTTTCAACACAAGGGAGGGAGGGAGGGTGGTAAAATTTCCAAAAATCATATATTTAGTTTTATTTCCATTCACAGTTAGGAAACTGCTGACCATCCAACCACTCACCCTATTTAGAAGAGCTTGAGTTCTTGAAAACAGTTCTTGCCAGTTCGCGAGCCCCGGATGAGAAGGGCTGTATCATCCGCGAAAAGAAAAATCTTTTCTAAATCAATGACAGCGGATATAGAGTTAATATAAATAAGGAATAGAGATGGACCTAACGTGCTGCCCTGTATGACCTCGTAGTCTATATTCCTAAGAGTCCAGCGTTGTACCGACCAAGTCCTTCGGTATTTCGACGTAGCAATCCTAAGTCTTACAGATCTTATACTAATATCAGTCTCTGACACTATTACCCCTGGAGGCACCAACACTTGGCTTTGATTTCTTTATCGAAACGAACAATTGCTGTAATCGAAACTAAACAATTTGAGAGAATCACCGTGCGCAGTTCTATGGAATGTGGAAGCATGGAAGAAGTACCTTCTTCTTCTTGTACATTCTTCCATGGACCATAGCTGCCTACCTTCGACCCCTGAAATGAATGTATTCCCTGTTATACCTATTACTAACAATATGATTTTCCTCTTCATGCAGAATGTATTTATCGATTTGTGTTTTGTTATTAAAAGCTTCGCATTCTTCTTCTTGAAAGTAATGTAAAACTCGGTGTTGAAGATATGCCGAAACATGGAGTATTTGAATGCGTAATCCTGGGAGAATACCTAAGGGAAACCTAGTTCAATGTGAGTTAACTGAGTATCAAAATTGAACTTACTTTTGACGTGAATAACAGGTGCTTGGCAACGGACGTAAATGCACAACCGGCGTTTCACAGAAAACGCTGCAAATTATTACACAATGGTTTATTATTTTTCTATATAGATCACTCGTCTGCAAAGCCACCAACCATCCAACTTGAAGAAAAACATCGATCGCATTTCGGTCAGCTTTAATTTGAACGGAGATTAGGCCTCTTGCGATTCACACTCGTGTTTCTGATTTATCGTACTTGAAACCCTTGAATTCTCGTAGGGAGCGAACGGTTTGTCCCACAGAGCTCCGCGTGGTCTCAAAAATTCTATAGAATCTTAAATTGAAGGAAAAACAATACCTTTATATCGAAATTTTTTGAGTTAGGGCGTTTTCAAAATTTCAAAATTGATTTTGGAACCCTTAGAAGTGACCTACCTCAACCAAGATCTTCGGGGCACAACTAGACCCCAAATGGAGCTTACATACCAAATTTCATCAAAATCGGTCAATGCTAAGTGGGGAAAGTGCCGCGTACGGCGGACGGACGGCCAAATTTTTATTCGATTTTTGGATTCTACGTACCTTGAAACGTAAACCATCAAATTTTGAGGGGGTGTTAAAAAATTTTTTTTCTTGGTCGATTCCAAAGGTTCATTATTGAAAATAATAAACCAAAACACAGGGTTCTAGGGTTAGGGGCGCTTTGTCTCATACTCACAATGTACAAAAACGCCTATTGCCTTGACAGAATACAGGTGCTGACATGATGACTGACATAACCAAACCAAACTAACAAAAGCCACATTTCGGTCATCATTCCGCTATAAACGGGTCAAAAAATTGGATGGCATTGCGTGAATGAGCGTTACAAAATTATGAAAATTCATGTACCAAATTTGCTTGCTAGTAGCCTTGTTGAGTGATGACGTTGAGAGAGGTCACCAAGTACTCAGTTTTGCGTCCTCAGCAACCAGCAATCAAATTTTTTGACGAAGGCTCCCGCATCTCTTCAATTCTTCAAATTGATCGTTGAGTGAAAATATGGTTGGTAGGTGGTGTAAATGGCAAAGCCTTGTTCTTTGCATAGCTCAGACGAGTCATCCATACAGAAAAATTATGAACCTTTGTGTAATAATTTGCAGCGTCTTGCTTTCGAGTACTCCAAGGCAGTGGAAGCTTCCTATTCACTATTCAAGATTGAAAAAATGGTCTCCAAAATCTAAATTTCGACTCACGTTTCAGACCTTTCCGAATAATTTTGGTTTTATGTCTGTCTCATTAAATCCTCGTAACGGACATAACTTCTACATCATTCTACCCGATTTTGATGAAATTTTAAGGGATTGTCCAGATTCGAGTGTCGATGGTCCCCTATGAAAATCATCGCCCCCGGATTATAGACGCGCATGCACATTCTTTAAAAAAATAATTTGTTATTATTGCTTCCGAGTCTACCAAGGTAGCGGAAGCTTTGTTTTCACTTTTCAAGGTCGAAAAAAAAAGTTCTCCAAAATCAAAATTTTCACTCGCGTTTTGCGTTTTAGACCTTTCTGAACAATTTTGGTTCAGTGTCTGTGTGTGTGTGTGTCTGTCTGTCTGTCATGAATTCCTTGTAACGCGCAAAACTATACGAAGTTATAGTCCGATTTCAATGAAATTTCCAGGGATTGTGCGGGTTGGTGTGTAGACGGTCCCCTATGAAAATCATCATCCCCGGACTGATAGAAGCGACTGCGCATGCGCAAACGTGAATTCCTTGTAACGGCCATAACTTCCACAATCTCAATCCGATCTCAATGAAATTTTCAGGGATGTTACAGATTAGTATTTAGATGGTCCCCTATGAAAATCGCCACCTTCGGACTGACAGTAGCCACTGCGCATGCGCAAACGTGAATTTCCTTGTAACGGCCATAATTTCCACTTTTTCTACCCGATTTCGATGAAATTTTCAGGGATTATGCGGGTTGGTGTGTAGACGGTCCCCTATGAAAATCACCACCTTCGGACTGATAGTAGCCACTGCGCATGCGCAAATGTGCTCCGAAAGCCCTGTCTCTTCCCAATGGGTAGATTGGGCTTCGGAGGGCATTGGGGCCCGCGACTACCGACACTTCCACGCCGTCCGCATGGCAACTTTGCCAACTGCGGTACGGTGTTCGAGGGGTAGTCGTGGGACAACTCTACCCCTTTGCCGCGCCTGTCGGAGTGGAAATGAACACCTGTATCATGTAGTGCAGCAATGTCCTCGGACTCATGGGGGCCGCATTTTACGTCATGATGCGGTCGCCAAGCAGATAGCAGGTGCTTTGTCATCTAGCGGCTGGGATGTTGAGAGGGAGAGGTTATACCACATGCCAAGTGACCAGGGTAAGAAGCCCGACATCGTTGCCGTCAAGCCCGACCAGTCTTGCATTATCTTGGATGTCCAAGTTGTCAATGGCAGCTTGGACATGGAGCAGACTTGGCGGGCTAAGATAAGGAAGTATGATAGAAATGATTTACGGCAAGCAGTGTCGGAGCTAAAAGGAGTGGCACCCAACAACATCAGGGTGATGGCTGCAACCTTATCATGGCGCGGGGTGTGGTGCGGGAAAAGTGCCACGGAGTTGCGTGAGTTGGGCATCTCAGTAGGCGTACTCCGTGGTATCACCACCCGTGTCCTGCTCGGCTCATATTTGAACTGGTGGTCGTTTTATAGAGGCACTTCCCTTCATCCTTCTCTCCCACCCCCACCTTCCTCATCTTCCCTCATCCCTAGGGCCGGCGTCGGGTGAGTCCTGGGCGTCCTCCCCATTATTTAATTATTCATTTATTTATTTTTATTTTATGGCGTGCCCCCTCCGTCAAAAAAGACATTTTGTCTTTGAGGGGAGTTCGAAAAAAAAAAAAAAAAAAAAAAACGGCCATAAATTCTACATTTTCCATCCGACTTCAATGAAATTTTCAGGGATGTTACAGATTAGTATTTAGATGGTCCCCTATGAAAATCGCCACCTTCGGACTGATAGTAGCCACTGCGCATGCGCAAACGTGAATTTCCTTGTACCGGCCATAACTTCTACATTTTCTATCCGATTTCAATGAAATTTTCAGGGATGTTACAGATTAACTTGTTTTGATGTTTTGAGATTAACTACTATGCATCGGATCATCTATACAATCGGGTTATGGATACGAGGAAGCTATGTGCCGCACCCACTTGGCAGACGTTTTAATTTTATTATAATAAAAATTATCATTATTATTATTAAACATTATCTTAGTTCATTCTTTGAAACAGTCATGCTTTTTATATTTTCCCCCCGAATTCGGCGAAATCTTCGGAATTTGTGAGGGTTGACGTGTAGATGGTCTCATTGAAGGAAGGAAGTACAGGAAACTTGGGGATCGATGTCGGATATTGGATACAAAAGTAATGTGCCTCACCTACTTGGCATTTTCTAGTTAAAAATCATTCACTTCTTGAGGAAGGCGTACTATCACATTAAATGTGGTTAAGTTATAAATAATAAACATTAAGTAATAAATTTTATTACTTACACGCGAGGAGGAGGAGGAGGTGCCGTGCGTAGGAGAGCCTCATCGCTCCGCGAGTCTTATCGATGATTTCAGCCTCCGATCGAATCGCGAACTGCACCGGTCAACGTGCGAAGGCGCCCCGGCGTTGACGACGTCTTCCACGCCGGTTGGGAGGTCTCCCCACCGCCCTCCGTTCACCTCCGATGTTACGTGAGACGTCCTCCCGCGGGATTATCAATTGGAACATCCCCACTTGAGATGCGGATTATCCATCCAGGATGACCCGCGGATGGACAATGACGCGAAGACGTCCTCGGTTTCGTCACAACGAAGTCTGCCAAGTGTGTGTGGCACATAGCTTCCTCCTAACCTTAAACCTCATAGGGGACCATCCACACGTCAGCCCTCACAATCTCTGGAGATTGAAAATAACAAAAATTCCAAAATAACTTCTGTTATAAACTTCCCCCACCAAGCTTATAACAAATAAATTAAGAATATGTATATTAATAAGTAGGATCAATCATTGTAAAAATTAGTAATTAAGAACATGTATTATATAATTTACATTTAATGTAAATGGTAAATATCGACAGTGAACTTGCAAAACCATGTAAGTCGTTTTCCAGAAATTTTACAGGAAACGAGAAAAACTTGCTTCAAAGTGGACTTAACACGTCATTGTTGGTTCATATTTGTTGCTTTTGAAGCATAGAGAAGAGATAGTCGAGTTTTTGCCAGTTTGGCTCCGTTTGACGGATCAAGGGGGTCTCATTCTATCCAAATAGCTAATAACCTTATTTTCGAAAAAAATCGGACTTACATGGTTTTGCAAGTTCACTGTCGATATTTGGATAGAATAAATACAGCACAGAAGGTCAGTAACCAGGGTTTTCCCCAACAGCCTAGGCCATTCCCCTGAGGTCCTTGGGAATTCCCCAAGACACCAAGAAGGGGGACCCTTGGTCTGCTTAAATAGGGAGCTAGCCCTAGGCTAGACACCCATTCTGATCCTGACCTTCAGTCTGACCAATCCAACTAAAAACTCTTTTAAATTCAAAACCCTCAAAACTCCTTGATAACCTATTGAGTGTAGCTGTTACCTTACTTGGTAAGGTGTACTTGCCTCCTCAATTTAATAACCAGTTGGGCTGTTGTCTCCCTTCAGGAAACGTACTTGCTCCTGGTTATAATAGTAGTGTAGCTGTGGGTCCCCTTCAGGGATCTTACTCGCTCCTACCATTTTATTGGCGAAGCTGTTGGCCCTCTTCAAGGACCGTACTTGCTCCCAATAAAATTTTATGATGGCGTAGCTGTTGGATCTCTTCAAGATCCGTACTTGCTCCCATCACTGGTGAAGCTGTTGTCTCCTTCAGGGACGTACTTGCTCCCACTGAAGTGAAGCTGTTCCTCATCGACTAGAGGATACTTGCTCCTTAACAATAGGGACACCTTCTTCAGAGGTGGACAAGGTGGTATCACTTTGAAAGAAATTCAGTCAATTCGAGTCATTTGCATAAACCTTAAAAGTACCACGTAAAATTTAATAGACAATAAAACTTTTCGTTATTTGAGCAAAAACTCATAACAACTTCTTACAGTTTTGTTCGTTACAAGGATTTCATGACAGACAGACACGGAACAAAATTTGTCCAGGAAGGTCTGAAACGTGAAACGCGAGTAGAAATTTTGATTTTGGAGAACTTTTTTTTCAACCTAGAAGGCTGAGAACAAAGCGTCCGCTACCTTGGTAGACTCGGAAGCAAAATATAATGTTTTTGGGGGTTTAGATTGTATAAAACCGTCTACCAAGTGGGTGTGGCACATAGCTTCCTCGTATCCATAACCCGATTATATAGGTGATCCGATGCATAGTAGTTAATCTGCAAACACCAATCTCTAAGTACCTTTCACTACCCTCATAGGGGACCATCTACACGCTAATCTGGACAATCCTAGAAAATTCCATGAAATTCGGACGAAAAATGTAAGTGCAGTAGTGATTGGATCAAAAAATGTTTAGCTTGACTAGGATTCGAACCTGGGACTCCTGAGTGGGAGTCCAGAGCATTGCTGACTGACCTTTCAAGGAGATGGTGGAATGGGGTTTGAGATCCTCACCTCACACACCACTGTTACGGCTGTTACAAGGATTTTACGTTTGCGCATGCGCAAAGGCTGCTGTAAATTTTAAGGCCTTGATTTTCATTGGGGACTATCTACAACCTAATCCGCGTAATCCCTGAAAATGTCATCGAAATCGGGTAGAAATTGCGGAAGTTATGTCTGTTACAAGCAATTACGTTCGCGCATGCGCATCGGCTACTATCAATCCGGGGGTGATGATTTTCATAGGGGACCATCTAAACTCTAATTTGTAACATCCCTGAAAATTTCATTGAAATCGGATGGAAAATGTAGAAGTTATGGCCGTTACGAGGAATTCACGTTTGCGCATGCGCAGTCGCTTCTATCAGTCCGAGGATGATGATTTTCATAGGGGACCGTCCACACACCAACTCGCACAATCCCTGAAAATTTCATCGAAATCGGACAATAACTTCGTATAGTTATGCGCGTTACAAGGAATTCATGACAGACACACAGACACTGAACCAAAATTGTTCAGAAAGGTCTAAAACGCAAAACGCGAGTGAAAATTTTGATTTTGGAGAACTTTTTTTTTTCTTCCTTGAAAAGTGAAAACAAATCTTCCGCTACCTTGGTAGACTCGGAAGCAAAACTGAAAATAACTGAACCAGAGTTTTGGAGGGTGTCGATAACTGGATCTCGGATGCATCAACTTGCCCAGTTATTGACACCAGTGTCTATAAATGGATTTTTGTTGAAATCTTTGTTTTTCAGCGAATTGAACACAGTTTTTTATTTGAAAGCGAAAGGTGTTGAAATTGTAACAAAATTATGATGGGATCCAGTAATCGACAGGGGGTGTCAATAATAGGTTGAATTTGTAGTCAATAACTGGATGATTCCACTCCATATAAAGACAGCAGGAAATACCAATTATTGACATACCTAGGTACTGAAAAAAAACTAGAACTAAAATCGCAGTAAAATTAAAATTATATTTCTTAAATCTGTTGTTAGGTACCCACAGGAAAAGTTTGGCACCAAGCTACTGGGTTCGCTCATTTTTACTTTTTTCTCTTGCAAGAATTGAACTCAGAACTCAACTTGATTTTTTCAGGGGTTTTAAGTACACGAGAGAATTAGCCTAATGTTCGAAGGGTCCGGTAAGTCACCCATAAGCAGAAACTCGGGTCTCGATTGTATTCTTTCGAAACAGGAGGAGGACATCAAGTTAGTTCGTTTTTTGGATTATAAAAATGGCTAAGGCCGGATTCCCAGTTACTGCTGAGGATCTTCAAGATAGCGTTCAAAACCTCATCGAAAAACTGGGTAGACATACTCCATTCATAGATGGCCGGCCAGGGAAGAAATGCCTCACAAGTTTCGAGCGTCAAAATCCTACCATTTTCCACAGAATTTAAGAAAATTTGACGTTGAGCAGGGCTGCGGTTACAGGAGATGAATTTAAGGGATGGATCTAAGAACAGAAGACTACTTGAGAGAGCAGTCGTTGTTTTAGATATTGGAAGATCCTAAAAGAGTATTCAATGGAGACGAAAGCGAAGTTCGGAAGCGAGTTTAATTCTCAGATTTTATACCAATTGACTTGAGAAAAGATGAAATTGAATTTTTTATATAACTAGTCTTAATCTCAGTGACCAATTTCTATAATTCATTATATTATAAATAAAGTTACCCATTTTAAAAGTTATATGTCGTGTCAGTAACTGGTTCCTTCGTGTGTCGTAAACTGGATTTTGCAGGTCAATAAGTGGTAACAAAACTCACTTTCGTAATTTCGGTGGAAAAATTGTAAATTCTAATCTTTTAAGGAAATTTGTGAATGTAATTTATTCAAAAGACCCAGATCATCATGAAACAGCAAGAAAAAGTAGAAAAAAACACGAACAAGTAATCATGAAAACACCCGAAAGTTTTGGTTGTAGTGTCCATAACTGGTGCCCTTACCCTAGTAGTTTTGGCCCTTACAAGGATTTCAAGACAGTCACGAATCAAAAACGCTCCACATGATTTCACATAGGTTTATTTTTCTGTGTAGATCATTCGTCCGCAAAGAACACGGCTTTGCCATTGTCGCCATCGACAATCTACTCGTACTACCTACCTACGTCCTTTATCATTCATATTTTGCAGTTTTCCTTTGATACCAAAAATTCCATTTTCAATTCATTTCGGACCTATATACGAGACCTATATACCTCGTACGATTTAAGAGTCAATCTATATCGACACCAGAGCGCTCAAAGGGCCAAACTGCTTTTTCTTGTACTAAGGGCCAAACTGAAATCGGTTTCAATAACAGAAGTCCGAAGGGACAAACTGGAATTTAAACGAAAAGTCATTAGGGCCAAACTGCTGATCTTACCAACTAAAACGCAGCCACAAGCTACTTTGATTGCTATTTGCGTGTCAGAGACAAATATAATGGCACAGAACCACAATCTCTGACCCTTTATTATGTTCACGTCCACTACCTACCTACTTGTTGCATCCTATGTTTTTGGAATATTATATTCAATAATGAACCTTTGGAATCGACCAAGAAACAAATTTTTTCAACTCCACCCCCTCAAAATTTGTTGGTTTACGTTTCATGGTAGGTATAGAATCCGAAAATCGAATAGAAATTCGGCCGTCCGTCCGCCGTACGCGTAGGGACGGCACGATGTCACCGATATATCGGAGTACCGATACTTTTTTGGTGTCAATACCGATATTTCTATCGATACTATTGATGAAACATATTGTTTAGTAATGCATGCATTCCAGGGGACGTCCCATTGGATAAGCATTAGATCAGTTTAACCAGTTGGTAAGCGATAAAACTGTTTCACTCGATGTAATTTATTTATTACTTAAGGCAAGAAATACTGACCCCCCCCCCACCATTATCCACCATAACATTTCTAGCGGCATGGGAGCCTCGAAATCTGAAGAGCATTTTAAAATCCATGATCTACGATACCCAACATGCAAATTCGATTTCACCCCCCCCCTCATCCAATGGTGTCAGTCTGGCACCAAAGCGGAAATACGTCGTAACGTTGAACTTTCATCTATTAGTTTTAGTAGGCGGTCCGACGAGGTTCACAACCGCATTCAAGGTGAAACACACAGAAAAAACCACGAAATATGCGGTTTATGGTGTCCTGGCACCATGGTGGCACCACTATTAGTTCCATGGTGGTACAGAGAATAATTCATGAAAATCCGGAGGTATAATGAGAATTCTTCCTCAATTTCAAAGGTTGGGTACAATTACTAAGCAATAACGGAGCCAAAATATTGAAGAATCGGATATTTTGTGAATATTATCCCCCCATTCGCCCCCTCCCCTTGCGAATTTCGGTACTCTGGTGAAATCATGTACAACTCGGAAGTTATTTGAGTCAAACTAAAAAAGAAACACACAAATCGGTTGGAAATTGAGGCCTGGGCAGATTTTACAAAATTACGCCCGCAAACGCACGTTTTTTAGGCATTAACCCCCCCTTAAAAAGCAAAATTCAAAATTCCGGCGCCGTAGTGCACAACTAGATAGTTTTCCGCGTCGAACAAAAAAAGAACCAGGAAAATCGGTTGAGTACTAAGGCCTGTGCAGAGTACACAAGATTTTGTTACACACACACAGACATACACCTATGGTTTTTTTTCCCCGGATTTGGATTCAGAATGTTCTAAAATGGATTACTGTGTGGTTATTTTTTTTTCTGTTGAGTGTTGTCCAACTTCACCCCAGATCGATCGCTTAAGGACGCCCAAGTCTTACTGTGGGACGTCCTAAACAGTATCCATGCTCAGAGAAGAGATGGAACCCTTGGAGAATCTCTTGGATACTACAAAATACTACTCACACAAGCGCGCGGCGTTGTGTCTGTGCATTTATGGCGGCCCGCCTTTTTTTCAAACGTGTGATCTCTTTGATTTATTTTTCTACCACTTGTTATAGTATCATTGGGCTAAAAGTTGGAGTAATAGGTTTTCAAGGGTGCTGAATCCAAATTCGAGGTCAAAAACCTGAATTTCTGACCCACCGAAATACCCCATTGGGTTATGGATACGTGGAAGCTATGTGCCACACCCACTTGGCAGGCGTTTCTTTTGATTGTCTTTAGTACAATCTTTTCTCCATCCACTCGTTCTTTTTCGAATGTGGTTTTGGAAAAGGTGATTTCAAACGATGGCTAGAACTCGGAGTGGGAAGCAAGGGAAAGTGTTCTCAACCAGATCTCAACTCATGGTTTTTCGGGCCTTACAACAACTGAGAGAGGTACATAATGATGATTCGAATAGTTTCGATTAAATTGACTAGAATATTTTTTATGACTTATGGCTCTAGAGGCAGTAAGATTTGGCAGAATCGAGTTCGTTCTTTCAAGTCCTGATGTTTGCTTAGGTACAGACGATTCAGTTAATCAACTAAATCAATCAAATAGCATTGAAGCAATTGAGGTGAAGTCTGAACACCAGAAAGATAGGTAACTTGTCAAGTGTAATGATAATTTTCTAGCCGTCTAGTTGTCTCACTGTGACCACTCCTGCTTTTTCCTTCACTTTGTGTACCAAAGGGGCGATTCCTCACCAGTACCACGCAGAATACTTCCAGATGAAGAATAAGCTAAACATACGTGATGAGCTCATATCTTACTATTCATCAATGAATAGTTTCAAATGCTATGGTGTTCATTTACTATTGGAATAATTAAAATTTCGTTATCCGTGTTTCAGAAATTACTGAATTGCTTTTTTTTGGTAGTAGAATGGCACTATTCAACCATACCTACGTGAGTTAAAATCGGCTTTGGGCACATTTCACAACATAGAACAACACTTGGTATCATTATCACGTCCATAACTGTTCATGCCTTCTGTTGCCTGAAGTAATGTGTTGAACAGTTCCAGGCTGAGATCCAACGTAGGATAAGGAGGTGAGGTTTTAGTGGTTTTGAATCCCACATAACCCGTGCGAGCAGTTCCCTAGCGTATCTTACGAGATCCACCCCTGGATCTTTAAGATTTCCTCACCCCCTATGAAAAAAAAACTGGAATAGTTCCCGAATGTACCCTGAAAATTTCAGCTTGTTATGAGCAATCTTGGGTCGCTTTTTCCCGTCCCAAAAAAGTGTCTCACTATTCCTCACTCTTCCCTATTTCGGTCAATCGCCGGCCCCGCACGACTTCTATGTGTTGCGGGTCTTGGACCGACGTCACAACCTCCGTAGGCGCGAAGGAACAGGTAGGTACCTACTGTCCCCCCCGATTGGAAAAGTGAACTCGAGACTTTCGCTCAAATCCTTTACCTGACCATCGATTAGATATCTTGAAAACATTATTTGCCCTTATCTGTATTTTTTCTCATCTATTCACACTTGGCACTTTCGAAGTGAGTTGAATTTATTTCATCACTTAGATCACTTCATTGAAGTGTGATATACTTGGGATTTATTAATAATTAATTGCTTCCGATGGAAAGCCTTTCTGAATAATTTCCTACAAGCCTGATCAACTTGAGGATTTTTCCAGACGGTATTTTCATATCGATGACTCAATACGAAAAGTATGTCAGCCTTGTCTATTCGTTTTATCCGTGTGACGTCACACAGAATGGATGTTGGAAGAAGAAGGAGAAGAAGAAGAAGAATAAGACTAATCTCCCTGAAAGGCGGCCATGTCTACTCCGTTGTAAACAAAGATTGTATAGAATATTGCATAGGTTTTTCATTATGCCAATCTGTGCGGTTATTAGTTGCTCTTCTCGTCCCGGATGCGGTATTTAATTTTTTGGTTTGCCTAAAGTGATTAGAAACGGTGTGCAAAGACAAGAAACTTTCCGGAAAAAGAAGAATATCAGCCTTTTGACGTCGCTGCTTCCCAGCCTTCTGACAACCATGATTTTCGATGAACTGACACTTTTATAACCAGCTTCAAATTACCTATCTTATTATTATTTGTACACGTTTTCTTTTTCATCAGTTAGGTATTTGTTTGTTTCCCCGGGAAATATCATGTTGTTCACCTCTCGAAACCAACTGCTCATCACGAAAATTCTGTAATCTTCACATCAAGTTCATGGTGTAGGTACTGCCTATCGTTAATTCTGTGCGAATTGTATATTGTTTCAATGTACAATGAAATTTCTGAATAAATTGCGTATTTTTCATTGAATGTTGTACATTATTCCATTATATCAACACACCTAACTTCAGATCTACAATAAACAGACGATGGGAGTCAGCTCACGTAAGTAAGTACCATTTAGGGTTTCAAGGAAAGAAGTTACAATAGTTATGAAGTTCACCTTTGAAAAATACCTTCTTTTCTAATAATGGTAGGGATTTGGTTCATTATGGATATCTGCATTTAGTTGTTGCGTCTATAAGTTCGTGTATCAATCATAGTAGGATTGATCTGTACTACTTCCCTGTTTGTGAAAGTCTGTATGTGCGTGGTAGTTAGAAACAAAACACTTGCTCTAAACTATCTAGAGATATGTTGTTGGACAACTAATGAACCAGTAGATAGGTAGCTACTGAATAATCGGTAGTTATTACTTATATGAGACCCAAAAAAATGCATTGAGAACTCTGGAAAATCTAGGTTTGTGGTGTTCACTAGGTACTTTCTAAAGGCGAATACGCTCAACCATCAGTAGGTAGGAACGTTTTATATTGCAATCTAAGGTCAGATTGGGATGTAAATAGGCACTTGTCTCTGGTTCTCTATGTGAGTAGGTATCTATTATCTATCAACACACCTAACTACAGATCTACAATAAACAGAATATCAGGTTTCAAGAAAAGAAGTTCGTAGGTACAACATTTATAAAATTTACCTTTGAAAAATACCGTCTTTAGCAGTTAGTTGTCTGTAAGTTCGTATATCACTATATCTATCGTAGTAGGTTTGATTTGTACTTCCTTTTTTGTGAAAGTCTGTACATCCGTGATAGGTAGAAACAAAACACCTCCTCTAAACAATCCAGAGATATGTTGTTGGACAAACAATGATCAAGGAGACAGAGAGCCACTGCAAAATCGGTAGTTGTTATGTTTGAGACCCAAAAAAATGCAGTAAGAACGCTGGAAAATCTAGGTTTCTGGTGTTCACTAGGTACTTTCTAAAGGTGAATACGATCAAAAGGTAGGAAGGTTTCATATCACAATGTAGGGTCAGAAAAGGATGTAAATAGGCACTTGTCTCCAGTTCTCCATGTAAATAGGTATCCAAGTAGTAATACGTTTGTTCAATGTGGCAAATAAATATTCAAATTTTCATTCTGAAAAACTTATTTCGAGAGTTTTTAATAATTAAAATGATTAAAATGTCAATTATTGACACTAATGTTTGTGTCAGCCTGGTTTGCTTGTCAGCATGACAGTTGACACCTGTCATGTCCCTGTTCTTTGTGTCAAGACCCCTCAGTGTCTGTATCAGCTATTTGCAATCTGATCGCTACTTACGATTACATAATTGCTATAAAAGAATAGAAAGAAGAAAACAATGAATATACCACTATAATTCTGTTTGCATACCAAGAAATAGGACCTATGTGGTATGTAAACATAATGACCTTGCTGACAGCGAGTCAAAATGGCGCCCTTTCACGACCAGCTGATAGGGTAAGCTGAGAAGGTTAGGTTTGATAACCTAAGATAGGTTAAATTGAGTCTCACGGATATCACCCATATCTGCTTCTACAAACTAAGTCGCGGTCATTGGTTCCAGCTCAAAACCTAGTGTCGCTACAGTGAGAGGTGTTTACGTATAGTAGCCGCAAGGAGAAAACGGGCTTGAGATGACCCCAAAGGGTACTCTACAAAATCTGAAGTGTACTAAGTTTTTGTCTGAAGGAGGCTGGGTTGTATCATGAGGCCAAAGAAACCGTGTAACATCCCGATCCTGGTCTTGGAGTCCGACTTGTAAAAACGCCTTTTCAATGTCAGCAACAATAGCTAGCAACAATAGGGTTTTGTCGGAATTGAATCAAAAGGGATGTCGAGTCGTGTAATACGAGCGGACCTTTGTACATGATCTAATGCTTATCCAATGGGACGTCCCCTGGAATGCATGCATTACTAAACAATATGTTTTTTTCTTGCTCTATTTCCAACCTTCTGCCTGGGAGTGTCGCTACAGCGAGAGTAGTTTGTAAGGGAGGGAAAACCCAGGAGAAGGAGGGACTTCCTAGAGGTAGAGTGGTGGGGGAAGACACGCTGAGGGAAGACTAGACTTTAGGTGTCGGACCGGCGCTAGTTCTCCCTGGCCCCACGGGGAGCGCAGCGTAGTTTGAATGACCGATGTTACCGACAAGTGATTAACCGATGAGTGAGATTAACAAGACAGCCGCGAGAGCGCAGCAGATGTAAATTATGGAGTTGATAGTGGAATAGAGACAGAATACCAACCGCGCAATCGAGATGATCTTTTTTACGTACGGTATTATATTATTATATTACATAATTATCTCATTATTATAATATTACCTGTGTGAAGTGGGCTCATTTATGATTACTTAGTCAATAATGTACTTCGATGAAGATAAAGATTATTTTTGTTCATAAATATAATTTTTTACTTTCCCTAAAATATCATTATTTATCTTTATTTTTTATTCCACGTCTACACGCTATTTTTTATGAAATATCTCCTTTTTCATACAATCGAGAAAGTTGCGAGAATTGAACATTCAATTCGTGCTTGAATACCAAGTAAATTTAAAAAACAAGATTCGGAACTACCAAAATTCAATACTGAGCTTTCACATACCAATGGTGATGGAATCAGTCTAATAGCGTTGAAAATGACGTGGAATTCCACCCCTAATTCGTCGAACCTGCCCGAGACCCAACGAACCAGAAACCTTGATTTCCATGAGCGCAACCACGTTTTTTACCATTTAAACGTATTTTTCACCCCTAATTAGCGGAGTAAACTTAAAACAAATTATTCCATTAGAAAGCTGACATCTTCGCGCAGTTTTTGATGTAGAGGTAGGTACGTGAAAAATCATGTGGAAGTAAAATCTTAACAATCAAAAGAAAAAGTAGGAAATTTTGACAATTTTACAAAAATGACTTTAAGAGTTGATTTTTCATCCCTCACGACCTTACAAAATTTTTTGTATAACCACTAGAAAGATGGTGAATTTAACGCCCTATCCAACGGTGTAATTAGATTTTGAATTGCTTGTAAATTAAGCGAGTTATGGTCATTTTTATGGCTTAAGGTCGAAAACACGAAAAAAAAATCTTAAAATTAAAATAACTCGGAAATTAAGCGTCTAACGAAAAATTTCTATGAGACACTTTCTTACTAAAATTAGTTGTAGAATCGACTCCCGAAGTTTTTCGGTCCTTACCATGGGACACCCTGTATAAGACACATATCCCAGAATTTCGTGCATGTAGCTCATTCGTAAGTACCCACCCATAGATGATTTGTGCGAGAAAACGTGTGGTGCAGCATCAGAACAGGTGGCACACCAACTTCATACATCCATTACTTTTTTCAATCGAAAATCCCACCCACCATATTTTAGTAAAATATTGAGGATATGTTACTCTAACATCCACCAGAGTTTGGAGCAATTTGAACATGATCATTCTTTGTGAAGTGCAGAAATGTGGTTCTATAGTAGTTGTGATTATAGAACCTCGGAAACTTCTAAGACTGATTACATTTTTAAATTAAAATTCCCACCCACCATATTTTAGTAAAATGTTGAGGATATGTTACTCTAACATCCACCAGAGTTTGGAGCAATTTGAACATGATCATTCTTTGTGAAGTGCGGAAATGTGGTTCTATAGTAGTTGTGATTATAGAACCTCGGAAACTTCTAAGACTGATTACATTTTTAAATCAAAATTCCCACCCACCATATTTTAGTAAAATGTTGAGGATATGTTACTCTAACATCCACCAGAGTTTGGAGCAATTTGAACATGATCATTCTTTGTGAAGTGCGGAAATGTGGTTCTATAGTAGTTGTGATTATAGAACCTCGGAAACTTCTAAGACTGATTACATTTTTAAATCAAAATTCCCACCCACCATATTTTAGTAAAATGTTGAGGATATGTTACTCTAACATCCACCAGAGTTTGGAGCAATTTGAACATGATCATTCTTTGTGAAGTGCAAAAATGTGGTTCTGTAGTAGTTGTGATTATAGAACCTCGGAAACTTCTAAGACTGATTACATTTTTAAATCAAAATTCCCACCCACCATTTTTTAGTTTAATGTTGAGTAACATGTCCTCAACATTATACTAAAAAGTGGTGGGTGGGAATTTTGATTAAAAAATGTAATCTCAAGAAAATCTTATCTTAAGAAAATTAGCTTCTTTCACCGCTCTCCACAGCTGATGCATTTTTATTTTTATTTAAGGAGACATAAATATTATTTTCGAATAAAATCAGGAAGGTTTCAAGTATGGAAACAAAATATGGGGTTTTCACTTATAGAATAAATGGAATAAACATAATTATAAACATATATTTAAAATCATCTTTTTTCGAATGAATAGGTATCACATTGCATGATGAATAGGTTTGTTTTCAAATAATGAAAAATTAAAAACGAATAGATTTTTATATTTCCTTCCACATTTTGGCTTGACCAACATTTTTCTACGTAAGTAGTTACCTAATGAATGTACCGAATTTATCTTAAGAAAATTAGCTTCTTTCACCACTCTCCACAGCTGATGCATTTTTATTTTTATTTAAGGAGACATAAATATTATTTTCGAATAAAATCAAGGAAGTTTTTAAGTATGGAAACAAAAAATGGGGTCTTCCAATTATATAATAAATTTTATTTCTATTTGATTCTTCAAATAGAAATAAAATTTAGCTCTCGATCAATCTTTCATTCATAGTGAAGAAAACCACGTTCATAACTCGTGAAATAATTGCAGACTATCATCACTATCACAGTTTATTGTTTCAGTACCCGCATTTGTATCACTGAGGATTTTTCGGGTCGCCACGACTGTTTCAGCAGCAATTAGCTGGATGCGAGACCGGCTTGGGTTCTTTATTATTTTGTTCCCTCTCATGACTCTCTTCTTTTTTGTTTCAAATCGTTTCTGAGGCTCGATGTTCTTATTAGTGTTTACTTTGGTTTTAGGTTGGAAGTGCATTTCAGTTGTGGAGTCGTCTGCTGCTCTCACAAGAGGAAGCGTGTTTTCAACCCTTTTTGCAAGGCTCGGATTCCTTTGGTAGTCTTGACGCTGTTCAGAATAGAATTAAAGGTCTGTTCAGTCTTATTTTTTTCATTTCTCAAATCTTCATGAACCGCTGTTTCGCTCTGCTGGAAGCTGCCTAAGAGAGCTTTAGTTTCTGGATTCTCCTGCACATCATCGATTGCAAGTTCTGGTGTTGCTGACTGATGGTTGCAGGTTGAAGATTCTAGCGATGACTCTGCTTCTTCACCTACTTGGTTGAACAAATACCGACAAACAAGATGCACATGTTTGCACATATTGTTCTTTATACAATAATCAATGCAGGTGCAAGAATATTCGTGGATGCAGGCCTTGCAGTAATCACAAAACAAACGGCACTCACAATTTGGCACCTTCAGCCTAATCTGATAGGAGTCAGTTGAATTGATAGATGAAAACACGACCCATTCGTCAGGTTCGCTGGGTAGAATGTTGTCAGTAGACAAGGACATCGATTCAGTATGTCGTAGTCGAAGTTGTCGTATTTTATAGCTTAATTTGCCATTTTCCAAAACGAGGATTCGATCGTACACTTTCCAATCTATGAGTCTCATGAGGGCGTGGATTGTTTGGTCTAATCTCTTAACAGATTTGCCTTTGAGGTAGACATATTTATTTGTACGATAGAGTCGCTCAAGGTTCATGTTGGTATTGATCCCAGAATTTTTTCGATGGCAATAAGCCCACTGCTTAAAGTTGTGTTGATATGTATTCTTGAAATAAGTACCAAATCGTGAGGTATTTTTGTTATCACACAGCCGGTCTATCATTGACGGTAACATTAATTCAAAGGAACTTGAATCAGTCTCAGTAAGTAATGCGTAAAGTCTGGCATAAGTATCTTCTCTCTCGGCGTCAGTTTTGATGAGTTCCTTAATTTTCAACTGCCAAGCTCGAATGACATGCCATGTACAAAAAATTCTGAAGTCGCACTGGCCCATAACTGAACACCAAGAGTTATAAAATACATTTGCCATGTCTGACATAAATGTTTTTCCTTTAATGGGACCATGCTTTTCTTTTACGCTTTTCAAAAAAAGTTGCAATCCCATTAAGTCTTGCCTGTTTGAAATGAAAAAAGCCACAGGGAACCCTTGACCGAGATCATCGAGGACCATCAATGTAGTTAATTCATATCCATAACTGTTGGTCCCGTGTGTCGAATCCATGGAAAAAAACCCTCCATCACAGAACCGTTTCAGAACTTTTTTTTGGGCCGTCGTCATGATTGCCAAGAGGAAATCATCAGTCGTTATCCCTCTTCTTGAATCGTCGAATTGAGCGAATTCAGGGGGCATAACCCCCTTAGGTTTGTAAAGGATAACACAAGAGTCTTCATCACTCGTCCGCTCCTTCTGCACCCAAGCATCGACACTGGCGGCATCGTCAGAGTTCCGAACCCATTCACTTCCCAAAGAAAATTCCCGCAGGATGTTTTGTAAATCTTGCTTCGTAATCAAGTGTTCACGCATCAAGTCATTGTTTGGGTTCAATGCATCACCTCTGACTTCTTCCAGAATGACGTCTAATGGTACCTTCGCTGACATTCTTGCCGCAATTTCTCTTTTCTTAGGAGAGGGAATGGGAAGATGTTTCAAATCATTTGCATGACCACTATGGGTTTTACAGAAGTTGACGGTCACAGCCCCATTGTTCGAAACTGTCATCGTAATCTTTGACAAACATTGCAAACCAGTTTTCTTACTTCCTTTCAATTTCAAATGTCTCTTCCTAGTTTCTTCGTTCACCCGAAACCGTGGTTGTCCTGATCGGTTGCATACATAATATATTATTGACTTATCAGAAGATTTTTTGAGGGTCACACGAACGTACTTTACTTTTTGATCTGCCTCGATTGCTCGTCTCCAGAGGTTGAACTCGTCTTCGTTATTGAAAATTAAACTTTCATGTTCGGCTTTGAGATCATGCTCCACTTTCATATGAGCTTCGAGGTCGAGGGAGGTATGAAACTTTGATTCGCACATACTACAGATCATTTTGGGAATTCGCGTGGGCATTTTGTGATTTCGCCGTAAATGCCTCTGAAAGCTATTTTCATCTTTCAACACTGACCCGCACTCTTTACATAACTTCATGACTGGAACAAATAGTAACAAAAAAAACGCAAACTATATAGTACGAATAAGTACGTAAATAATGCGAAAATTGTTGTGCATCTGCTGCGCTCTCGCGGCTGTCTTGTTAATCTCACTCATCGGTTAATCACTTGTCGGTAACATCGGTCATTCCAACTACGCTGCGCTCCCCGTGGGGCCAGGGAGAACTAGCGCCGGTCCGACACCTAACGTCTAGTTGAGGGAAGCAAGACAGGCGAGCCGAGGTCTGTTGGCTCCTGGAGGCAACAAGAGAAGGTATCTGTGAGTAATTACACCTTATACTTATTCGATCGATCGATTATACATATACCTTCTGTGTCAGCAAGCTCTCCCCTTGTCTTATACTCTATACCAAACACACAATACCTTATAAGACATGTTATAGCTTATACAGAAGCCTATAACACACTATACCTTTATACTGTGGCACTATACCATACCTAGTATACTGTTGTGCAATTGGTGTACAACTTATACTTCCCATAATATGACCATGGCGGATGGCATATACCTACTATACACATAAGATCATATAATGGTTCTTATCTATACAGCTGGTTATGGGCAGCTATACATCTAAACCACACTGCGGTGTGGTTTATACAATACACATACTATACTGGGCGCCTTATATACCTATATATTCCTATCCTTTCAAATGGGCTATGGGTAAGGTCAAGCCAGTGTTGGGCAGTAGTTAACTACTTGTCGTAGTTAACTACATTTTGAACTACTAACTACTAGTAGTTAACTACATCGTGCAACTAACAACCAGTAGTTAGTAGTTACAGAGAAGTAACTACTTTTTTGCAATTACTAATTAGTAGTTAGAAAGGAGTAAGTACTAACTAACAATTGGAAAAAGTAGTTAAACATTATTAAAGCTGGCAGCAGTTCTCTCAACATAAAGACAGACTTGTACTCACTCAGTGAAAGCTTCTACCCTCTTTTTACAAATAGTAAATTGAATACCCCATAAACTCTAATGTTTAACAAGCAAAATGGGATCGTGAACAACAAAAACGCCAATGTCTGTCATGGAGCGAGCCGCACCGACGATCCATTCAAATAAAATTATTCTTATTAGAATGATAATAATTTTAGTTATCTCAAACCATTAGCCTTTTGCGGTCGTACGGCATGTGTGACATGCCAGCCCACCGTTGTTAGCCTGGACGTCAGCTATTGACGAGGTTGAGTGGCTAGTGGTCGTATGGCATGTGAGACATGCCACCACTTTTATCCTCAATTACTTATTCCTACGAACTTCTAAATAACTTCTGGGCGGTATTTACCTATCTCAGATTCCTAGGCAACGAAATGCTTCAATAATTCGGGCGTCAAACTTTTTTCCGCTCCCTCCATATGAATTGCCAAACGGGGAACTCGTGGGAGGGATTTTCAGCTGGGAATTTTTTGGTTGCGATCATACTCTTTTCTCTTTTCCAACTGTGCTACCTATTCTATTCAATCAATCCAATTATTTTGACTTATTTTATCTAAATATTTATTTTCTCGAGTTACTTTTATCGAGTTACTTTCATCTCGAGTTATTATTATTATTATTTATACTTATAGTAATCTTACCAATTACTGCAATAAAAGTAACAGTTTATATTTTTAATGCTCTTTAATCAATTTGTCATAGTTTATAATAATGGTTTGAAGGATAAATACCCCTACGTACTCTTGTCAGACCAAATGGAAAATGCGGGTCCTGACCTTGGTGTACCCGTCGCATTCCAAATAATGTTCTACCCAAGCCATTGAGCTGAGGTAGTTGAAATTTTTGCACCGTGGATCAAAGGTAGGTAGCACGATTTGATCAAAATATGAAAGTATTCCGCCGATCAGAACCCATGAAAATGGTCCATTGAAAAACTAAAAAAAGCGGGTGCCAAATTTTACCTCATTTTTAAGAGTGAAATAGTAATATTTTAAAAAATATTACGAAAAAATTAATTTGATCATAGGATCCAGTCATTTATCCAGATTACAAATCAGTCGGGGAAATTTGGAAAATTTGACTCAATTTGGAACACAAACAATATTTGTAAGAGTGTTAGATAATTCCAATGTCGACGTAAATACCATTACGTCCAGGCTAACTCATCATCCCAGAATAAGCTTCGTCCAGGCTACCAAATGGCGGCTGGCATGTGACACATGCCATACGACCACAACGCTTGGTTCACCTTCGCAGCCTCGCGACCGCAAAAGGTTAAACTGGTGATCCCAGCAATTCACATTTTTCAGCAATTTTCAATATCTTGTAACTTTTATTCACCGATTATTCTACAAGTAGGTTAGTAACAATTTCACCTAGTTCATTTCCAAGTATGAAAACCAAGTAAATTCCTTAAACGAAAATTATCCCATCCATCTCTAAATTTGCACTGTATTTTCAGCGTACAACACAATTAGCGTGGCTGGTGGAGTGAAGGGAGTGGGCATGAGATGAATATTCCAAAAACAAGAAGGTAGATCTATAGTAAAAATGCAAATACTGATTCTTATTAATAACCTGATTTGATACATAATTTTGAAAATTGGTAGAATAAAATAAAAACATGACTTTAGGGTTGAAGGACCGGCGAGGGCGGATTGGAAAAGTCCTCGAATACGATACAGTATCGATACTTTTGTAACAATACCCAACCCTAGCGCTTTTTTTCCTCATAGAAAAATAAGAAAATGCGCTAATTACCAAAATACAGTAATTCATAGATAAGGTTTTTTTTTATTGCAAAATGATAAAGAGTTCTTACAATACGATCACTTACCAAAGTGGTTAACCGAAGATTCCAGAAACCAACAAATAATTCGGATTTGGAATTAAAAAGGAAGCGATCGGAACACAAACACAAGACTAACAACCAGCCGGTCAGAAGTCACACACAAAACGAGCGAGTCGGTAAACCGAACCAGTTGGAATCAAACAAACAACGTCCATAAGGATCCATATTAAGATTCAGGTCGTGACTCGAAAAAATGCTGAGTCGAAGAACCGAACGAGTCCGAGGAGGCGATTTGAATGAATCAAATGAGCTAAAAGACAAAAACGAACGAATGATTGATTCGAATCGTATGAATCAGTCTTTGAGTCTTTTTTTTCTTTCAGGTCATCGATTCAAATGATTCATTCGTTCGTTTTTGTCTTTTAGCTCATTTGATTCATTCAACACTCTTTTTGCTTAGAAAACCACTCCTTTCCGTTGATACTTCCATGTAAACATGTTGTTGATACTTCCATAGAAAACCATTCCTTTCTGTTGATGTATTCCATGGACCTAGTATCCATGATGCACTCCCAAGTAATTTTCACACATTCTTGATCCATGCACAAACATGGATGTATACAAATACATAATACATCGGCAATTAATTTGTTTTTTTGGGCTTCTGCCGTTGTTTTCGGAATTTTTTTCAGAAAACTCGATTGGTGGGTTGATGAGCGAATGACCGTGTTAATTTTGGCAACCCATTCAGTTCAGACTAGGTCGTTTTGAAGATAAGGTCTTTTCAATACGTTCACTCCTGTCCGACACAACTCTAGTATGTCGGTATGAGTTTCTGAGAAGGTCCCTGAGATAACCTATTATTAATAACAGGTTATTGGAACCTATTACAATTATTATATAGAATAATGATTTTAGATTCTGAATTTTATTAGAAAAATTAAAAAAAAAACTGTTTTTGTAGACTTTTTTTTTTGTTTTCACAAGAATGTTCCAAAAAATAAAACTTTTTGCACGTGTCGGACTCACCAATATATTAGTTTATTATTCTCGATAATGAACTCTTAGAATTGACCAAGAAATTTTTTTTAAACACCCCCCTCGAAATAGGTTGGTCTACGTTTCAAGGTACGTGGAATCCAAAAATCGAATAAAAATTTGGCCGTCCGTACGCGGCACTTTCCCCACTTAGCATTGACCGATTTTGATGAAATTTGGTATGTAGGCTCCATTTGGGGTCTAGTTGTGCCCCGAAGATTTTGGATGATGTAGGTCACTTCAGGGGGTCAAAAAATGAATTTTGAAATTTCGAAAACGCGCCCGGATTCTCCCTTACAGCCCGCCCGCTGGCGGCCCCCTCAGTACCGCATTATTTCGCAACTCGATGGTTCGTCCGAGTTGTTTTCTTGCTTTTATGCATCATTTTTTTGTACTCCGTTCCGCATGATAATTTCTGTCACGAGTACATGAGAAATATTGAAATTATGTGCATCATTTATTTATTCACCAGCCAGTTTAACATGATGGGAATAATAAAATTAACGTAGAGTAATTATGGTACCGTGTGACTCGCTCCGTTTTCAATTAAATTCATTCAATGTACCTGATTTATTGTTCCTCATTTGCATTCTGTTTAAAAAATTCCTACAATTTAATAACTTTTCAGACTGGGGAAAACCTAATGTGGGAAGTAGTCGTAGAAGAAGGACTTCTTTGCGAATATTCCCGAGCAGAGTTCAAACAGGGGGTGAAAGAAATATCCTTAAGGCGGCAATATCTTTGGCAGGCCTACCGCCAGAAGTACCGAAATAAAATCAGAAGGATTGAGAAAAAACAAAGAGAATATCAAAAATAGAAAAAAAAAACATAAAAGAGAACCAACTGTTTGAGGTGCCGCTGCATCAGAACTTACCTACTGGATCAAGGATAAACTACCAACGAAAAAACGCCGACAAACAAAGAGATTGGAGAAAAAAGAAAAGAAAAACACTTGAACTGTTCTAGAAATGCAAAATCATGAGGGTTGTAATGGAAATTACACCCTGGAAGATCGTAGTTACAAAGTGCCAGAACGGTTATTATCGGCGGCGGGCAGCTTCGGAAAGGCCGAGCCGCCCGATATTTGACGTTGGCGGGCAGGAAAGGGTTGAGATTCTATAGAATTTTCGAGACCACGCGGAGCTCTGTAGGACAAACCGTTCGCTCCCTACGAGAATTTGAGGGTTTTACGTACGATAAATAAGAAACACGAGTGTGAATCGTAAAAGAGGCCTAATCTCCGTTCAAATTTCAGCTGACCGAAATGCGATCAATGTTTTTCTTCAAATTGGTAGGTGGTAACAATGGCAAAGCCGTGTTCTTTGCAGACTAGTGATCTATATAGAAAAATAATAAACCATTGTTTGCAGCGTTTTTTTCATGTTACCCATACGAATATATTAATAATTGTTTTTATGATAGTATTGGTAATATGAAGAAACAAAAAACTTCAAATATCTCTACGATGATCTGTTGGATGTGACCTGCTGAGTGTTCCCTAAAAATCCCAGAATTTTGGTTCATCGCTGAAAGTGTTGACCTACTTTGGTTCATTGCTAGTTGAGTGAGAAATGGATGAAAAAAATTGATAGATTGGTGCCCTCTACTGATGTTGACATCCATTGAGTCCTGAAGATGGAAATATATTTTCCGAAAGCTAGGCTATAAGGACGCATATTTCTGGATAACCAGGCTTATTGACGATTCGATATTTATTGATATCGATATTTTGTTTCGATATTTTCAATATTTGTATCGATATTTTACTGGCGATATTATCGAATATCGAAAGAAAAATATTGATATCGAAAGAAAAAAATTATCGGTTGTGATGGTTATATTCTTTCCCAAATTTATCAATTTCTCCTAAAATATAGAAATAATAAAGAACCAAAATAAATAGAAACAAAAGATGAACGCAACACATAAACAACAATGTTGAAATAACATGACAACCCATGACTATGTCCGACATAGTTTCTGTTTTGTATTATTTTACTATATTATGTATTAGGTGTGCGCTATCATGAACAACCGCAGAGCAAAGCAACAATCGGCTTTAAGTTGGAAAGTTTCACAGAATAAGTCATAGTTGGTCTTGGCCGATCCAACCGCCATCTCAAAGAATGTCTGATCTCTAGCAGGTAAAGGATCCATCCTCTTTTTGAAATAACGTATGTTCTGGAGATCTAAAAGCCTCACCTGGTAGCTAAAACTCTGTTCCTCATCATTTGTCTTGTTTATCCCTACTAGCCTTACGATAGACGAGATTCTATTGAATCTTGATAGAGTGCTTAACAATCAAGAGATCCAATATGAGAGTATTCAAAAAGAGAGTGTAATAGGCTAGTGTTGAGATGCCTTATCTTTAGAAGTTCAACTGACAGGGCAATTTGATCAGGTTTTCTGCAACTCTTAAACATAGAGGTGCAGCTAGGTGTTTCTTACCTGTGACGAGCTGGTTAGAAATTCCTCCACCTTATTCCTGATCATGGCCTCGGGGAGCCTAGGCCTTGCTATATTTAAGGTGGTGGGTTCTAAGACTAATTGTAGCTTTGCCTCATTGGTATTTTCTCCCCTCTTGAAGTTGAATACAACTTTTTACGAGTATAATTTGAACTGGCAATATGTTAGTACATATCGATAAAAACGATGCATAAACATATTCGATATTATTGAAATCAATATTTTTCTTTCGATAATTTATCATGATCATTCATGTTGATAAGAACAGACGCAAAAACATTCGATATTATTGAAATCAATATTTTTCTTTCGATATTTTATCAATATCACTCATCTTGCAGAAACAAAAACATATTCGATATCAGTGAAATCAATATTTTTCTTTCGATACTTTATCATGATCATTCATGTTGATAAGAACAGACGCAAAAACATATTTGATATCAGTTAAATCAGTATTTTTCATAAGAAATTCTACTGATATCACTGATATTGATAAAAAAGATGCAAAAGCATATTCGATATCAGTCACTATGACACATTAATACTTTTTCTTTCGATATTCTATCGATATTTTTCTTCCGATATTTTATTGATATCGATACAGCCTTCCGATATTATTTCGATGTTGAATATCGCATCGGAAGGTACATCGAATCGTCTCTAACCAGGCTCAGTCCCGATAGTTGACAATTCTTTATTAGCCACAATTTGGCGTCTTCTTAAACCCTGTTATTATTTTATTAGAGAAAAGTTGAATAGAAGTGAATTTAGCGTCGATTGAGTCTGTTAGCCAATTGACGAATATTGCACTTTCGCTTATTGCATTTCCACAGATAATTTTTTTTTAAATTCAGAGACGTTTTAGTCAAGCGTGGAGTCGTATTTCCAATGGAATGCTGTGATTGAAGGTAACCTTTGCGAAAATCCCGTACAGGTCTTCTTCAAAAACGAAACTAATAGTTTTTTGGTGTCTCAGATGTACAATGTGATCGTAATTCATCACTCCATGGAACATTTATCGTTTTTAAAATAGTGAAACCTCCACGAGGCTCAAAACGATTGGTCGGAAGTGGATTCGGTACGACATAAATGTCACACGTACGGGTCCGGAGTTGATACTGTTATGCGATGTTTCTTTCTCTTATCTGTGTTTTGAACGATATTTGGTATTAGAAGAAAGAGTATAAAAACCGACGATCTTCCCGTAATGTTGAACTCCAACCATGAACATCATCCTGGGGACAGCTCTGCTCGCCGCTTCGGCGTTGACTATCGACGCGCTAGTCAGGTGAGTAATCGGAAGATTAGATTAGATGATAGAACTTCAAATGTAAAAAAAAAATGAAATAAAATGTAAATTTGATAAATTCTACATGGTTGAACATAGCTCTGGTTCGTCCCAAGAGTCTACAAATTCGTTAACGGGTTTTCTGTAAACACAATTGCGCTGCTATAAGCGAATTTCCAAGGGAAATGAAGCTATTGCAATGGCCTCAAAATTTTCAGAATGGACTTTAGCGAAAGATTCTTTCACTGAAATTCGTTTCGGAAAAATCATTCAACGCGATTAATTGAAGAAAAACTTGAGTAAGTTTTTAGCAAAAATTTTCAAGTTTTCGCCAAAATATTCGTAACAACAATCAAAAGGATGAAATCGTTACCCAAAAATTTCGGACAAACCTTAGTAGTCCGAATTTCAAAAAAAAAGTCCAAAACAACGTGTTCTTTCTTGTTTGTGTGGTCATTACTTTCAAATTCATAGAAATATATGGTGTAGGTATATGATAAAGTGTATTTTTTTCTAGTAGATGTAGATATCTGGGGTTTAGATGACCAAACTAGACTTGAAGTTTAAGAAAATATGTAGTATATTTTTCATGGTTTCCACAACGTTTCTACCCAGGCGTTGGGTCCTTTTCATGTGAGATTCCTATGATGAAAAGAAACCATGATGGTAGTGACAAAGAAAGTTGTAACAATTGGTGGATATGTTTTTATCTTATGTATAATTAAATAAGTATTTTAGAGTAAAACTAAAGGTAGTGGTCCGTAATTTGTTGAGTAAGTTGTGAAATACAACTGAGGTAATAGCTTTGAATATTGAACAACAATCAAACTTCAAGTATGGAATTGCAAAACTGAAGAACTGGTGACAAAGATAACGTTGTGAAAACAGGAGGTTACACATTAGTTGGGGGTTGATGAACAAAATAAGTTCCTATGGGGGTTGATAGAAAATGCGGGAAATTTAGAATATTTTTGAAAACAATATGATATAACTTAGGTAGTTGTATATGAGGATGGATGGTATGGAAGCTAGGGTGAAACATATTGGTTAGTAATGCATGCATTCCAGGGGACGTCCCATTGGATGAGCATTGGATCAGTTTAACCAGTTGTTAAGCGATAAGACTGTTTCACTGGATGTAATTTATTTATTACTTTAGGGAAGAAATAGTGACACCCCCACTCAACCATTATAAACCATAACACTTCTAGCGGCATGATAGCCTCGAATCTGAAGAGCATTTTAAAATCCATGATCTACGATACCCAACATGCTAATTCGAGTTCACCCCCCCCCCCTCCTCCAATGGCGCCAGTCTGGCACCAAAGCGGAAATACGTCGTAACTTTGAACTTTCATCTATTAGGTTTAGTAGGCAGTCCGTCGAATGTCACATCCGTATTCAAGGTGAAACACCAAAGAACCCAAGAAATATGAGGTTTATGGTGCCCTAGCACCAAGGTGGCACCACTTTCCATGGTGGTACAGAAAGTAATTCATGCAAATCCTAAGGTATAATGAGAATTATTCCTCAATTTCAAAGCTTGGATACAATTAGTAAGCAGTAAAGGAACCGATATATTGAAAAATTGGATATTTTGTGGATATTATTCCCCCACCCATCCTCTCCTCTTGCAAATTTTGGTACTCTGGTGAAATCTTGTACAACTCGGAAATTATTTTAGTCAAACAAAAAAAGAAACACACAAATCGGTTGGAAATTGAGGCCTGGGCAGAGTTCATAAGATTATGCCCGCAAACGTACGTTTTTTAAGCATTAACCCCCTCCTTAAAAGGCGAAATTCGAAATTCCGGCGCCGTAGTGCACAACTAGATAGTTTTCCGCGTCGAACAAAAAAAGAACCAGGAAAATCGGTAGAGAAGTAAGGCCTGGGCAGAGTACACAAGATTTTGTTACTCACACACACAGACATACACCTATGGTTTTTTTTTCGCGGATTTGGATTCAGAATGGTCTAAAACGGATTACTGTGTGGTTATTTTTTTCTGTTGAGTGTTGTCCTCCTTCACCCCTGATCGATCGCATAAGGACGCCCAAGTCTTACTGTGGGACGTCCCAAAAATATGAGCTATTTTAGTAATTTTATGTAGACATTAGACAAACTTTTTACATCTCTCTTGTTGTGGTTGATACTCTTCTCTTCATTTTTTATCATGTATGCTATTTCCCTTATTTTACGTTTTTCATAAGTAGGTTCAATACAACAGATCTGGAAATTTTCAACTATGGGGCAGTGTTCAATTCTTTTTATTTATGGCAATGTTTTTGGCTAACACAGCGACGTCATTATGTATAAGAATCCATTCACACATTTATTCGTATTCCTTGAACTTATTGGATTAACTTCATACGTATTCATTCACGGCATAAATGCCGGCCTATCTTCCCCCTCGGGCGCTACATAAATTCGGGTTAGTCGAAGAGGACTTAGGTTCGCCTTGTTGCTTTCTGTGTCACGTTCTCACTTCGATAGATTGCTATAAATACCTAAAACGCACAATCTGTACCTCATCAAAATTAATCGTAAAATTGTCAGTTTCCATTGAGATCGAGCATTCTCCTTTTTGATAATAATAATAATATAATATATGTAATAATAATAATAATAGATATAAAGCAAATAGCATATTTGAAGAGACACATGAAAACTCACGCTAGAGAAAGATCCTACATGGGTGATCGCAATTTTTTCTGCATTCACGACCAGTTCACTTTCTATGTAGAGAGGAGATATGCGTAGACATGTAGGAATAATGTGAGTAATAACAGAAAAGAATAATCTACAAGTGGTTCAGAAAAGACTCAAAATAAAACGAAATGATATTCGAAGAAAAAGATTGATTACCTAATTTTCTCTTCTTCTTGGTGTTATGTATAAATGCAAGGGCTTGTTGGGGTGTGCGGTCTTCAAGACACCGGAAGTTATTGACCAAATTCTGGAACTGAGGCAACGTTGCAGCCTTCTTATTCGGGGAAAAAACTGATCCCCCAAAGTGTGTCTTGATGGCCTTTTTCTGTGGCGTGCGCCATCTCTTTCTAGCAATTGTTTGTGATTCTGGCGATGGAGGAAAAAAAGTGGGAGAAGGCTGTCTTGAGGTCCTCGCTGAAGTGGATGGTGTCGGATCCTGCTCAATTCGAGTGGGTGCTGCTCTTGATGTAGTTGGAGCAGTTTCCTCTTGTACCTCAGCAATCAGGTCATGAAAGTCGATCTCATCCAATGACTTGTGACCTGTATCCTAGAGATTTCACCTTTGTTCAAAGCGTACATCAGGACAGAGATGGTGCGCCGCTTTTTTATACATTTTTGTCCGAATTTTAAACTCATTTCTGAAGCGAGAAATCGATTAAATCCAACATCCCCCCCCCCCCACGCCCATTCCCTCCAAAAAGTACCTACCGGGATGGTGAATTACGAGTCTATGCCATTTTCCAATAATTGACACGTTTTTTACGAATTTTATTCTTGTTTCTGCAGCCAGATATTGATTAAATTCCTAACCTACCTAATGCAAAATCAAAATCATACTCACGCTGTGCAGGTAAAGCGCTACCGTTACAGAAGCCGTATATGAAAAGCATGTCCCTGTATTCGACATTGGTGAATGGGGCCATTGCGACTGATCGGTGTAAATAAATGAAATAAAGGCTTGTTCATCAGAACATGAAGGTGAAGCCGCCTGCCTTTTCCTGCTTCCTCCAACTTCTTTATCAGACCTCACTGTAAACATCTTAGGACCTTCCTCTCGAACAATAACACTTTCCTTGAAGCTAATCAAGAAAAACAACAACTCAAACACGATATGAAACACACGATTTGAATCACAATTATTTCATAATTTAAATCTAACTCTTCTGTCAAAATAAAATGTACCTAGCCTTCTGTGGAAATTAAAATTGAAAATAGAAATTAAATGAGAAAATAATTTGAAATTAGTTTAGAGCAACTGTTCGAAGTGGCTCCCTCCTTGGAAAACACAGAGCCCTGTCTGGCGCACCCACTCTTCATTGAGGGCTCTCAAAATGGACTGTGCCTCCACAGTTTGCGAAGCTGCCACAATCCGTCGCTCCAATTCAGCGACGGTGTCGATTGGGGTCAGGTCCTCGTACACCTTATCCTTCAGATACCCCCAAAGGGAGTAGTCAAGGGGTGTAAGGTCTGGGGAACGAGGGGGCCAAAGTACGGGTCCACTACGACCAATCCACCTCCTACGGAAATTACGGTTTAGGAACCTCCAAACGTGCCTGCTGTTGTGAGCTGGAGCTCTATCCAATTGCATCCACATCAACAATCGAGTGGCGAGCGGCAACTCTTCCAATAGATCTGGGAGAACTTCCCGCAGGAGTTCGAGGAATCTGTCTCCAGTAAGTGTTCCTTGGTAGAAGTACAGTTCGATGAGTTGGTCTCCCAGCAAACCGCACCAAACGTTTGTTGAAACAACAACTTGATGCGTGGTCTGATATTATATGCGGGGGTTTTCGGACGCCCATAACCGATAGTTCCACCTATTCAACATACCATTACTTGTGAATTTCGACTTATCAGTCCAGAGACAAATTGACAAGAAATTTGGAACTTGTTCCAGTAGTCTCTCAATGGAGGCGAGGAACTCGTGCCGACGGGCTTCGTTTCCTAGATGCAACCCTTGTACTGAGTGCAGATGGAAATTGTAGTGCTGGAGAACTCTGAGGACAGTGGTTTTCGACAATCCCAATTGCCAGCCAGTACTTCGGATCGACTGATTGTATTAACTTTATACGTATCCATTCACGGCATGAATGCCAACCTATCTTTCCCCCTCAGACACTACATTAATTCTGGTACTGCAGTAGGGTTAGTCGAAGAGGACTTTGGGTCGCCTTGTTGCTTTCTGTGTCACGATCTCACCGATAGATTGCTATAAATACCTAAAACGCACAAACTGTACCTCATCAAGATTAATCGTAAGTTTGGTCAGTATCCATTGAGATCGGCATCCTACTTTTTCATAACGTAGCCATTCTTCATGTCCACGTGTTGACTCTGGATTTACCGGATTCGGCTCCTTTCCAGACACAAGCTAATCAGCTCGTGAGATTCGACTTCAAATTGCACAAGCTAAATCAGCTAGTGAGATTCGCTTGTGAGATTCATCTTCAAACTGCGAGATGCCTATGGAGCTGAGGCCACGTGGATTAGGAGATCAGCAGTCCACAAGTCAGGGGGTTAACCCGTGTAGGGATGGGTCGTTGTCAAAGTGCCAAGGAGGCAGAGGAGAGGAGAAGAAGGGAGGTGGAGGCAAGGAAGAAGAAACAGGCGGAAGAGAGAAAGAAACATATTGTTTAGTAATGCATGCATTCCAGGGGACGTCCCATTGGATAAGCATTGGATCAGTTTAACCAGTTGTTAAGTGATAAAACTGTTTCACTCGATGTAATTTATTTATTACTTTAGGCAAGAAATACTGACCCCCCCCCACCACTATCCACCATAACATTTCTAGCGGCATGGGAGCCTCGAATCTGAAGAACATTTTAAAATCCATGACCTACGATACCCAACATGCGAATTCGAGTTCACCCCCCCCCCCCCCCACCACCACCACCTCCGCAACGCCAACAATGGTGCCAGTCTGGCACCAAAGCGGAAATACGTCGTAACATTGAACTTTCATCTGTTAGTTTTGGTAGGCAGTCCGTCGAAGTTCACATCCGTATTAAAGGTGAAACACAAAAAAAAAAAAAAAACACGAAATAAGCGGTTTATGGCATCATGGCACCATGGTGGCACCACTATTAGTTCCATGGTGGTACAGAGAATAATTCATGAAAATCCGGAGGTATAATGAGAATTTATCCTCAATTTCAAAGCTTGGGTACAATTAGTAAGCAGTAAAGGAACCGAAATATTGAAAAATCGGATATTTTGTGAATACTATCCCCCCACTCACCCCCTCCCTTTGCCAATTTTTGGTACTCTGGTGAAATCATGTACAACTCGGAAGTTATTTGAGTCAAACAAAAAAAGAAACACACAAATCGGTTGGAAATTGAGGGCTGGGCAGAGTTTACAAGATTATCCACGCAAACGCACGTTTTTTAAGCATTAACCCCCCCTTTCCCCCTCTTAAAAAGCAAAATACAAAATTCCGGCGCCGTAGTGCACAACTAGATAGTATTCCGCGTCAAACGAAAAAAGAACCACGAAAATCGTTTGAGAACTAAGGCCTGGGCAGAGTACACAAGATTATGCCCAAAAATGCACGTTTTTCGATCATTAACCCCCCTTTCCTCCCCTTAAAAGGCAAAATTCGAAATTCCGGCGACGTAGTGCACAACTAGATAGTTTTCCGCGACGAACAAAAAAAGAACCATGAAAATCGGTTGAGAACTAAGGCCTGTGCAGAGTACACAAGATTTTGTTACACACACACACACACACACACATACACATACACACACACACACACACACAGACATACACCTATGGTTTTTTCCGCGGTTTTGGATTCAGAATGGTCTAAAACGGATTACTGTGTGGTTATTTTTTTTTTCTGTTGAGTGTTGTCCAGCTTCACCCCAGATCGATCGCATAAGGACGCCCAAGTCTTACTGTGGGACGTCCTAAAAAGGGTGGACATAAGGGAAAACCACCCAAGCACCCCCACAAAAGGGATGATTTTGGGGGGTCGGGAGGTGCTCTTACAATTTTTAATTGAGAAACAACATAGCCTTTGTTTGTCGACCGTTGATTATTGTAGTTGAAGAGATTTCTTTGAGGTTCGGTCCATAGAAAGAAGTTTTTCCCAACGTTTCGACGGTTTATTCCTCCATTTTCAAGGGCTACAAACAAAATACTGAGAATTAGACTTATGGAGCTATTGAACTGATTGAACATGGTATTTAAAAATAGGATTTTTGAGAAAAAAATACATGTATAAAGGAATTTACAGGAATTGTCACAAGTACTTACAGAGCTGTAGGATCGACTTTGTGGTTTGAGAACACTAAACATAGAGATACCTAGGTCTGGTCACCACTAGGTCTGAGCTTCAACTGCCTGCACGGTTTGGATTTGGAAGAGGTATGAAAGGGGTTTGTTGTGGTTCTATTTTACCATATTCGGGAATTCAGGTAGGTATCTTCAACGGATATTTTAGTCTGGAATTGTGCTGTCAGGATCTGGGGGCGTCTAGTTGGTGGGTTTTTTTCGGGGGGTTAATTGAATTTGAATAGCACTTACTTAGATTTTCTACGTCATTTCGTTTATTGATTACTGAATTTTTGTGGCGTTCAATGAATATCATTTCTTTTAGTTCGCGTTCAAATTTTTGATCTTCGAATGTGAGGATTTTGGTTTCATAAAATTTGAATGTATGACCTAGTTTTGCGTGGGTGCAGAGAGCTGTTGGATCTTGGCCAATTCTTCTGTTTTATTCGGGTTTTGTACTATTTTGATGGTTTCGAATTCTGACTTAGAGGTGTGAATGGGTTTGAGCAATCATATATTGGCACTCTAGGTACTGAACATGTGTCCACAGTCACTGCTCAACTGAATTCTGAAGGGCAGGTAGATTCTTGAGAGTGGTACAAACAGTACAGTACTGTTATTTCGGGAGGTGAAGGGTTGTCAGGTAGGGGTGTCGGTACCTACTTTTGAAGATGTAGGTCGGGTTTCTCTATGTTTGAGTGGTTGTTGATGGGCTTGAGGGGGGTGGTTGGTAAGAGAAGAGTAGAATATTTGATTGACATTTGTTTAAGTTTTAAACATCTGTTCTCTTGTTAATAACTTGGTTTCTGATTCTGTCTATAGCCAGCATCTCCTTAACCAGCCAGTTCCCAGGAACCCCCTGGTAGATTGTTTTCATTTTTTTCCGTTTCCTATTATTTTCTCCTATAAAATGAAATTATTGTCACAGGGTCAGGGAAGTCAATAATTGAGAGAAAAAAAGGGTGGTGCCTGTGGGAATTAAGTAGAAATTATGAGGAACGGATCAAATTTCTGGATCATGCGGGAAGGAGTTGAACAAATTACATTTTTCAAAAACTTTGCTCCAAAACTAGAACAAAAAGCTATACAAGATATTAAATTTGGTATAAATCCTGAATAAATTACAAAATTCAAATTTTTTTAAGGGTAAAATCATGTTTTTTTATTTTTATTCATGAGTGCAACGAATGTGCAAACCAACACAGCAAATTTTACAACTTTTCCTCGTACGTTCGTGGCACTGGGCGCAACGACGATGTTGCTCGCAATCAGTCAGTTCACGAAGAAACGGACTATTCTTTTCAGAGCCGGAGGGAACGGTTTTCACTGTAAGAGTTGATTTTGGGGGTACTCCGTTTTTGAACATCCAGTCTTGCAAGATTGCTCTTCTGAACTTGCAGTAGGTGAGTTTTTCGTTTTTTTTCAGTGAACTTCTTCAGCTGCCATGCATGCCATTTCAGCTGCATCAAGGCCAAAGGTGAATAGCTTGTACCACCATTTCCCTCCTTTCAAAGAGATTTTTTGGGAGGCCAAATTTTGGTCGAATCTGTCCACTCCTCCCTTGTAGGTATCTTTGTGATGTTTGGACAGTTCACTAATTCTAGTTTTGTATTATCTACTCTTCCAATTCGATCCACTTTGTTATCGGCTTTATTCCATGGCAGTTCGATATCATCGTCACAATACTGTTTTCATGCCATTTTGCTAAACTCACATTTTCAGTGTTTCGGTACGAAGTAGATCCACGGCCTTTTTTCTCTGAAGCTTCAGATTCTTCTAATGGACATTCCATTGTTCTATTTTCCATAATAGTCCCTGTTGCACTTATATTTTTCTTGGTTAGCTCTTCCACCAACTTGAAACTGCTTAAAAAATCGGTCGAAATAGACGTTATATGGACCAATGTCTTCGATGACAACAGTAGCCGTGTGGGTAATCTATGAGTTTGTGGAGACGAGTAGAACATGAATATGGACTTCTAATATCCTCAAAGCATGCAGTATGCTGGTATGGTATACTGAAAATCGCGCACTGTCAACTCTTTAGTTGCTCGTCAACCATAGCTGCGAACCGTTCACGTTTTTTGTCTAATTTGCGAATTGCTCCACTTTTGTTAATGTTTGCTTTCAAAAACTCCCATTGAACGTATAAAAGTTCATTTCAGATGTTGAGAAGCGGCCAGCAATTTATCATACTTGTGATTGGAGCTGTGTGAAGAATTTACAGAAAATTGGGGACTACTTGGACCCAAATCTTTTGTTTTCTTCGTCTCAGGATTGTAACAAGGCTAGAAATTATATTTAATTGTGATTTTTCTTGTCTAAACAAAATGGTGAAATAAATTGCAGACTCTGCTACCACCCTAGTATTTCTAGGGAAAACTAATCTAATCAAACTAAATTAGATTGAAATAAAATTAATCTATGTTCACACAGAACAATGGAAAAAGGGAAAATAAGCAAAATCAAACACAATATAAGAAGAAACGAAAATATACTGAAATGAAATGCAAAATGAAAATGGCAGGAAAACTCCTCTGCTTGAAAATGTAAAAATTAAATAAAGGAAGATGAATAAGGGAAAATCCTTCCCACAAAGAAAATAAAGAAAATTGACTAACAGTCAAATTAACCTATGGTTTAGTAAACACCAAAAAGTAAAATTCCTTCTGAATAGAAGAGAAAAAATAAATGAACAAAGAAATGACTACCTTGTCTTGGAAAAAGAGAAAAATAGAAAACGAAGAAATAAACTGACCTGAAACTCTCTGGTTGAAGAAAACGAAAGAAAAGAAAACAGAACTGGAAAACTGGAGAAAAGAAAATCGAAAGAAAAAACCACAAAAAGGTTTTAGAAAACGAGGGTTGGAAAACAGAAGTGGAAAGCTAGAGAGCTATTACTTGCAGCGATGGAGCCTATCTGACAAGTGGTGAAGATTGTAAGTTGCCCAGGCTTATGAAAGAGTGTTAATTCGAAGGCAAGTTCGCTAGATGGCGCAAGACTTGTCTTATGGTAATTTTTAGATAGGGAACATCCCAGAGTTATTAATGTAGCATTTAAAGGAAGAGTAGTTATGGCCTATTTATATTATTATATTACCATCTGATTGGGGTCAGCTGTGACCGAGCGAGCTACGGCGTATGTCCCTGGGGACGGTACTCGAAACGGTTGCTGGGGCCGTGAGTTCGAAGCCCGCCTCCGCGGCATATTTTCAGGGCGAGTCGGTCGCAGTCCCTCAAGTCCCAACCCAGGGCGGTGAGGCCAATGGGAAGCCATGAGCGAAATCATCAGAACAAATTCTGATCTTCCCTTAGGAAGACAGCTGATGACGTCCGCGACGCCAGGAATGGCAGTCGGACGAAAATGCAACCTGAAATGGTTGTTTACTTTACTTTACTTTACTTACCATCTGATTGATGTTATTGGGGAAGAGATGTGACAGGATGAGTGCACAAACACAAGCGAAATCAACAAAATCCATTGTGAGACTGAGCTGTGAGTCAGAAACATTGAAATACACTTGCAAAATGATAGTGATGATTAAAAAAACTTTGAAATACATTTTTCAGGGTTTGCTTCCTCACTACCGAAGGTAGGGAAGCTTTGTATTCGTGAAAGAAGTGAAAAAAAAAATGTCCTCCAAAATTTCCACTTGCTTTTTGCGTTTTAGAGCTTCCCGTGTCTGTCTGTCGGTCTGTCTGTGGTCAATCCTTGTCCCGGGCAAAACTATACTAACCTGTGGTCCGATTTTGATGAAATTTTCAGGGATTGTGCGGGTTAGGTCCTAGACGGTCCCCTATCAATTTCAGCACATTCGGACCAATAGGAGCGAGTGCGCATGCGCAAACGTGAATTTCCTGGAACCTCGGTTTCTAATGAACCGATATTGCTCAAATTTCGAGGTTAGTTAGGGACTAACTTCTAAGAGACACCCTATAAGTTTCAATCAAATTGGTCAAGCAATAGCTGCTGCGCATGCGCGAACTTTAAATTTATTGTTACAACCAAAACTCCGCAACTATTTAACCAAATTCGATGAAATTTTCAGGGATTGTGTGGGTTAGGTCCTAGACGGTGGACCGCTTAATAAAGAATCATAATTTTTTCGCTAACTGATTCTATACGTCCATGTTACAATGAGTGAGGAAGCTATACTGCCCACCCAACTTGGCAGACGTTTTTTTATGTTTGAATTAATCGTTTAAATTGAAAATTTTGAAGCATAATTTTGGATGTTTTTCTTTTTGTTGTGTTGGCGCTAAAATCTCACGTTACTTTTACGGTCATAATTATCGCGTTATCAGTAGACATTAAGTGTCGTAGTGCCATCATTCAGTGACATCATTTTCTCGTAGTGCGGCCCGAGTTGTTACCATACCATAGTTATACCGGTATTTACCATAATTTATTAGTTGATTGGTTTGGGAAAGATAATGTTCACTGTAAAGTTTCAAGAAGCTTTTAATAAACTCTCGCATACGAGTCTGCAACACATGTCTTCACTTTTTCCCGCTGCCTACCCAATCTGGTTTTGAATGTTGTTGATAGTTATTTTAACTCAGGGGTATATCTCATTTTCTTCCGTAAGTACAACGGTTTTGGCAGTATATCATTTATGCGTAAATGTAGGGCTTTCCAACTAATGGTGAACGATTTTTCTACGAACGCGAATGACGAAGATAAAGTTCGGTAGGAACGACTTGGCTGTAAGTAGAAATCATCAGAAAAACAACCGTAACTTTTTTTTCGTTGATGTGCCAAAGTATTGAAATAAAATGTCAATTTACCAAAAAGGTGAGCCATCGACTAGAGTTTCGAGGTAGCTTCCCTGGTAAATATTCCGTACATAAATATTGGCATGTTGTACGATTTTTACGTCAATAATAACAAGTTCGTCAGCGCCGAAATAAAAGGAGCCAATAATGTGAAGTAATTGACACTTTTATAGTAAAAGGTCAGTTGTAACTGTGATTTCTCGTGTGTAGTACTTCTTCATCCAAATGGTTGCTCATTTATTGGAAGATTCATTGTAGTGTCATTATCCTGTACAACGTAGTACCAATGAGTGTTAGAAAATTGTTAAATAAAACGATGTTGGTTATGTCCAACTTGGAAGAATCTAGCAAATTTGCGAGGTTGTGGCTCGAGTATCACCAAAACGCCGCGTTTCCTCACAACCATGTACGATTTCAGTTACAGTGGAGAGAATGCCAGTAGGAAACAAAATCTTTGATGCAACATGTTTCGATTGCGCAGCTAGCAAAATTCAGTATGAAAGCACCACGAAGTGTGAGTGATTCTCCAATTTTATTGCCACAAACGAACGTAAACAGAGGGTTGCTATCAAAGGACCCCCCGGCACAGTACCCCTAACCTTGCATCAGGGTAACAGTGGTGTAGGGGTGTCTTGGCCCCCTTCACACCCGTGACGTAGCCCCCACCCCGCAGTGTCCAAGCCGCGTGTAGGTTTTCCCGCCTGAATCCAAAATCCCGTTTTTCGAAAAAATCTCTAAATTTTTTGGAAGCGTTTCAGGGAGTTTTATTTGAAGATACGTACTTCAATAAAGATTCTCTACACAGAAAAAATACAAAAAAAAATAGCATGCAACTGCCCCATTCAGGTAACTTTACAACTTGAATTTATTGTCATACAGAACTGATGATGAATGATGATCAACTGAATTACCAACATCGTCACGATTACAATCGGACGAACAAATTCAACATGCGTTTGACAAAGATATCGTTCTGAAATTACGTTACGCACGGTGAACTAACAAATTTTGTTACTGTTGTTTTGTTTTTGTCCCTCTGGAACCCCGGTTCAAATCCTACTTGCTTTGCGATATTTAAAGTTAAACTGGTTGAAAAAAAAATTAAATAAATTCGAAACAATGAGGTATGTCATGAGATTCAAATTTAGAGCACTTTGAAACGTTCATGTACACGTTTCCAGTTCGTATCTACATTTTTAGTCCGTGTGTTGGCGGAAAAGATCAATGCTGATGTCATCTAGCGAAAGGGACATCAACAGAGCGCGTTAGGATCACTGCAATCAGGGACTTGATTGAATATTAGTGATTTTAGAGAGGACGCAGATTTAACGGCAAGCGAAAATTTGACATTTAATTGTGTTTTCTATTACTATTCACATTACATTCATTTTTATTCACAGAATTCCTATTGAGAAAAGAAGCAGCAGCAGCTTAAAGAGACGACCTTGGAGTCTGGGTGCTGGGAATGTAACTCTCACCAACAATGATGAGGTAACTAGTACTACCCCACATGCTTATTGAAACCCCGGTATGAGTACGAAGTACGTCATTTCCAAATATGAAAGTTTCATATATATAAAATAGAATATTGAATAGAATGAATATAGAATAGAAATATTGAAACGATTAAATTCTCTGACAATTCCAGCTATGCCAGGTTTTTCTGGGACGTAGCAATTTCAGGGCGGAGGGAGGATATTTTTTTGCGAGAACCTGTATATTATTTGGCAATCTTTGCTGTAACTGACTACAAAATTCTACAAAAAAGTTGGAAAATCTCCGTCTTACGTCAACTCCATCTTCCGGCACAACTTCAAAGTCATGCTCTAAACACATCGCTGGTCGGGAAAAAGACTATGATAACTCGAAAAATGTCATTTTTCAGGACAGCTGTTTGAAGTTTTCATACTGAAGTTCACTGTGTTAATGTCATAACCACGCTTTGAATGGCCATCTTTTCTCCTAGGGAATTACCAAAGGACTAGTTAGTGTGGTCCTACCACACTTTCGCCTTGATAAACCCCATTTTTAACCTCATCCGGATCTTTTGAATGAGCGGAGCGCTCAGAGCTGTTCTTCTTGGTGAACCGTTTTGCCCATCTCTAAATTATTGTGGAAGCATCTTATTACAGGTAGTTACTTAGCGAAGGTAGCGAGAAAAGGTAAAGACATAAAATGTGAATGTCCCAATGTGTTGCAGACTCGTTATGCAAGCGTTTTGTTGAGATTTATTTACTGATAGAAAGGTAGGTAGGTTACGAGTTTCTAATTTTTCTAAAACTGAAATTTATCTGGATTATCCAAATAAACCCAATTTATTATTCCAGTCATCATCCGAATACTTATCATTGCTTGGTTATCGAAACGGGAAAACGCTCGCTTTTGTATGGGAAGTTTCATTTTGGTTAAAACAAGGTAGGTATCTAGCTGACGACCATACCTTCACATAAAACATTGGAGTTAAGGTAAAAATAATCTTGGCTGAATGGTAAAATTTTCCATCTCCTCAGCTCCAGTTTCACTGATAATTTCCTAGAAAACCCAAGCATGATTGACAAGTGCCAACCAACTACCAGTCTTCCCAGAAGAATAAACGATATTAGGATTGAAAAAATTCATTTTAAACTCTAATCCGTCAGGAACTATACTTCGAATTTCTTTCAAGAAGGCACTCACTTAATTCTAAAGTTGATAGGTGAACAGGTTAATGGATGTAAATTGAAAAGAAGTTCAATCAAACAATACTTTTTAAGGAAAGTAATTGAATGCTTTCAATGAATCTATTTGGAAAAATATAAGGCCAAGAAAATGAATAGTACGACGATTTTTACGACATCTTTACATGTGACTCAATTTCGGTTGCCTTCTCTCAACTATTGATATCGGTATCAATGTTCCACTCTCAAATCGCACATCACTACGGCCCCTTTTAGTGTCACTACGTCAAGTTGAACGAACTTATATTTTATCGTTTCTCTCTTACATCAACCTAACAATTTCCTGGATTGATTACCTAGCTGATCGATGCTTCGGTGTATCGTGACGTCCCTAGGTTGGGGTGGTTGAGGTTCCTCCGCGCCGAAGGAAGGAGGTATAGGGTAAGGTCGTGTACCTTGAGTCGCATGTACCTCGAGTCATTTTTGAAATCGGCGGGAAAGACAGCCATCTAAAATGTGCCAACCCTCGAAAACTACTTCCTCCATGGAAACAAACTAAGGGGCAACACGGCTTCCTTCACTGATAACGATTAGGAAGTGATAAAAATTGTAGAAGTTTTTGTTGCCGATTCGAAATATTTTGCTGCCGCACATTTCATGATCCTGAGAGAACGGTAAGTGTTATTTTCCAAAAAATTTTTTTGCAAAGTGATGTAGAATAATCAGTAGAGCCGATGGTATTTCGCTTTTGGGCCAATTCATGTTCAGTATTTCATCACTGGATGTTATTCTTGAGTTTGTCTTGACGTGTACCATGAGTCATTTTTTGCTTGTACCTTAGGTCACCCAACTAATGATGAATTTTCTTTAAATTCAGATGCCTCGAAGTACTGCTGGCGAGAAATGGTCACCTGTTACATCAGATTCTTTGGCTGAGGCCATAGCAGAGGTTGAAGCAGGTGCCTCAGTGAGATCTGCGGGTTGGAGACATCGAGAAGGTCTTGCCCAATCCTTCCATCTGCCGAAGGGGCCAGATGAGATTCCCCATTTCCTTTGAAGGAATTAATTTGTTTTGAAGTTAAATTTTCTGAATTAGGTGCCATACCTACCTTTTTGATTATTTTCAAACGTTTCTTTTATTTTCTACGGAGTTTTTTCCAAATTTGTTGATTTATTATTTTTTCAACATTTTCTTGATGTACCTATTTTCTATAGGTCCTATCCTTTTTCTATAGGTAGGTATGCCATTCCAAGTATTTTCCAGCATTTTTTTCTTAATCTCTAGTTCACTTTGTTTTCTGGTAGGCTGAATGCCGATATGTGGTTCCTAGTTTTTCGAAAGAAGTTTCGTCCTTTACTGAAGTGATAATTTTTCACAACCTCAAATAATGAAAGATACCTCGTTGTTACAGGTAAGATGAGAAGATTGTGATACTTTGATTGTGATACTTTTTTTTTTGAAGTTACCCAAAACTTGATATAATTCTACCTACCTACATTGTTACCTTTCATGATCAAAAAATAAGGCTGATATTTTGTTTATAAGACTTGCTGTTTATAAGACGAGGAAGTGAATGTTTCGATTAAAATTTCAAGTTTAAAATGCATTATTTTATTGAGAACTCCATGAATGACTCAAGGTACAATCACTGACCTAAGGTACAATCATAGCTGACCTAAGGTACATGCATGATTGTACCTTAGGTCATTTTTTGAATTTTCAAAAAAACAGCCACCCCCTTAAATCTTGAATGAATATTGTGCTTACTACAAGTTCCTTTGGTGCTCAGGTTATTTCCCCACATGTTTATCGCCAAAGCAAGATTATTAACAGCTTTCTGGCTAAGAAAATTGATATTGAACAAAAAATGACTCAAGGTACACGACCTTACCCTACAGTTCGGTGTGTCATGGGACGATTTTTTTTCTGTATGTTTGTACCACTAGCATTTTTTTATTCGGGCACCAATCTGCCTGATTCTTTTTGAAAAGTGTTCTACAAGTATCTATAGTGGTCCCGTTTCAATCAGATTTCATTTTGCTTAGTTAAAAGTATCGAAATTTTGTGAAAATAGTTCAAAAAACGTGTTTTTTTTGTAATGATAATGATCTTCATCAATTTTCCTTCCCCCATTGGGGTTGTGTTGGCTGTTGACCATAATTTTTTTCCCCTTAATCAGCTAATGAGAAGAATCGGACCAATTCTAATATTTTTTAATCGATACGAAAAAATTAATCTGAAAACAACCATAGTTTTTCTCGATTTTTTGCTTCCTCACTACCGAAGGTAGGGAAGCTTTGTTTTCGTGAAAGAAGTGAAGAAAAAAATGTCCTCCAAAATCAAAATTTCCAGTTGCTTTTTGCGTTTTAGAGCTTCCCGAACAATTTTGGTTCCGTGTCTGTCTGTCTGTCGATGGTCAATCCTTGTCCAGGGCAAAACTATACTAACCTGTGGTCCGATTTTGATGAAATTTTCAGGGGTTGTGTGGGTTAGGTCCTAGACGGTACCCTATCAATTTCAGCACCTTCGGACCAATAGGAGCGAGTGCGCATGCGCAAACGTGAATTTCCTGGAACTTTGGTTCCTAATGAACCGATTTTGCTCAAATTTGGAGGTTAGTTAGGGACTAACTTCTAGGAGACACCCTATAAGTTTCAATCAAATTGGTCAAGCAATAGCTGCTGCGCATGCGCGAACTTTAAATTTATTGTTACAACCAAAACTCCGCAACTATTCAACCAATTTCGATGAAATTTCCCGGGATTGTGTGGGTTAGGTCCTAGACGGTGGACCGCTAAATAAAGAATCATAATTTTTTCGCCAACTGATTCTATACGTCCATGTTACAATGAGTGAGGAAGCTATGCTGCCCACCCAACTTAGCAGACGTTTTTTCGAGAACCTGTATATTATTTGGCAATCTTTGCTGTAACTGACTACAAAATTCTACAAAAAAGTTGGAAAATCTCCGTCTTACGTCAAATCCATCTTCCGGCACAACTTCAAAATCATGCTCTAAACACATCGCTGGTCGGAAAAAAGACTACGATAACTCGAAAAATCATATAATATATATAATAGATCATTTTTCAGGACAGCTGTTTGAAGTTTTCATACTGAAGTTCACTGTGTTAATGTCATAACCACGCTTTGAATGGCCATCTTTTCTCCTAGGGAATTACCAAAGGACTAGTTAGTGTGGTCCTACCACACTTTCGCCTTGATAAACCCCATTTTTAACCTCATCCGGATCTTTTGAATGAGCGGAGAGCACAGAGCTGTTCTTCTTGGTGAACCGTTTTGCCCATCTCTAAATTATTGTGGAAGCATCTTATTACAGGTAGTTACTTAGCGAAGGTAGCGAGAAAAGGTAAAGACATAAAATGTGAATGTCCCAATCGCAGACTCGTTATGCAAGCGTTTTGTTGAGATTTATTTACTGATAAAAAGGTAGCTAGGTAACGAGTTTCTAATTTTTCTAAAACTGAAATTTATCTGGATTATCCAAATAAACTTAATTGATTATACCAGTAATCATCCGAATACCTATCATTGCTTGGTTATCGAAACGGGAAAACGCTCGCTTTTGTATGGAAAGTTTCATTTTGGTTAAAACAAGGTAGGCATCTAGCTGACGACCATACCTTCACGTAAAACGATGGAGTTAAGGTAAAAATAATCTTGGCTGAATGGTAAAATTTTCCATCTCCTCAGCTCCAGTTTCACTGACAATTTCCTAGAAAACCCAAGCATGATTGACAAGTGCCAACCAACTACCAGTCTTCCCAGAAGAATAAACAATATTAGGATTATAAACATTCGTTTTAAACTCTAATCCGTCAGGAACTATACTTCGAACTTTCTTTCATCCTTTTTTGCATGGGCTCCAAGAACCAGGGTTCTTAGGAAGGCTTTCCCACCACCTTTCTTGAGTTCTTAGAAAAGTCTGATGACCACCTCATGGACTCCAACTGTCTTGAAGATGAGAGAATCTATTAAATATACGTGGACTAGCTTTTTGTTGCCTGATCTACCTCAATTGTATGCCTTGCCTCAGGGTTTCCAAATGATTCCCAGGAAGAATAATTACTCTTAAGAAAATATTATCAAAAATTCCAATACCAATTCTGCAAAATTGTCTCGGGATTGGATCTGTTTTGACAATTTATGTCACGAAAAAAGGTGTATTGCATGCCTCCTGCGTGAATAATGATGACCAACTAATTTTTCATCATGAACTGGGAATAGGAGAATGATGCCATCAATTATCAGGATAGGTTGAGGTCGACGCCTTCGATACGACATTTTTGTAAAAATATCGATACCATTACGATGCATTAGAAAAGTATCGACATATCGATACTTTACATACAAAAATTGTAATGAATAAAAATTGAAAAAGAAAATTTTTTGTTTCAAGAAGGCACTCACTTAATTCAAAAGTTGATAGGTGAACAGGTTAATGGATGTAAATTGAAAAGAAGTTCAATCAAACAATACTTTTTAAGGAAAGTAATTGAATGCTTTCAATGAATCTATTTGGAAAAATATAAGGCCAAGAAAATGAATAGTACGACGATTTTTACGACATCTTTACATCTGACTCAATTTCGGTTGCCTTCTCTCAACTATTGATATCGGTATCAATGTTCCACTCTCAAATCGCACATCACTAAGGCCCGTTTTAGTGTCACTACGTCAAGTTGAACGAACTTAAATTTTATCGTTTCTCTCCTACACCAACCTAACAATTTCCTGGATTGATTACCTAGCTGATTTTCAAGAGGGGATAGGCCAAAAAGTCTTGGTACTTCCGATATATCAGTTGAATAGTATCGAAACCAACCAAGCATTGACCGTAAATTATCGGTATATATTGAAGGTAAGTATCGATGCTACGATGTATCGTGACCTAGGTTGAGGTGGTGCTTCTGCTTCTCATTTTATGATAATGATCTTCATCAATTTTCCTTCTTTCATTGAGGTTGTGTTGGCTGTTGACCATAATTTTTCCCCTTAATCAGCTAATGAGAAGAATCGGACCTAATGTTCTACGGAATTCTAATGTTTTTTAATCGATTCGAAAAAATTAATCTAAAAACAACCACAGTTTTTCTCGATTTTTTTAGATATTTCAATTCAAATTTAAATTTTTTAAAAAAAGAACCGATTTTCTAAAGAACTGATTCTGTTTGCCATCCCTGTAAAAATGGATCTTATGAGGAATTCACGTTCGCATGCGCAGTCACAACTATCATCAGTCAGGGAGGAAGATTCTCAAATACAATCCCTAGAATTTTTACGGAAATCTATATATGATATAGAAATTACTTGTCCCGTTACAAGGATTTCATGAGGGACAGACAAACACGGAACATGTTTTCAACCTTGAAAAGTGAAAACAATACTTCCGCTACCTCGGTAGACTCGGGTGCACAATCTGGTGTATCATGCTCGAAAAACAAAGTTATATTCAGAAACGATGATAAACAACAATAATAACAGAATTTGGGTCTTCACTATCTAAAAGGTAATACGCATTTCTGAAACCGCGGTTTTATGCACTCAAATGCTCTATCAATTCAAATTTTGTTGGTATCTGAAGAGGTTACAATACCAACAGACGGCTTCTTCCAACTTGAAAAATTTAGGGATAAAATGTAAATATGCTTTAGACGACAACCCCGAAAGCTACAAATCACAACATGCATAATCGAGCGGACATGGTAGTTAGTATAAAGATAATGTTGTGTTATTATATTGCTATTGGGACTAAAATTAGGAATCTTTCTTTTCTCGTCTTGGATGGCATAATAATTATGCCATTCAAGACGAGAAAAGTGAGATTCCTTATTTGAGTCCCAATAGCAATACAATAACACAACATTATAATGATAATTATAATGTTGTCACGGTTGATGTTGTATAATAATTATTATTGATTACGGCTCATCGTCCAACAGGTTTTCTACAGTGGAGAAGTGTGCATCGGGACTCCACCTCAATGTTTCATGTTGGATTTTGACACTGGATCGTCGGACCTGTGGGTGGTGTCCAAGTACTGCAACATGGGGGATCCTGGCTGCAGTGAGTGATGAGTTTATCAGTATAATACTTTAGGTCCCTAGTGTTACATCAATTTATGCTTGTCATTTCGAACACCAAAATGTATCCCAATACTACATTTGAAGAATTTGCACGTCAAATTCAGGAGGTTTCAAACATCAATTTGGAGATTTCCCATTTCAAATTGGAGGGTGACGGGATCTTGGTAACTTTTTCATCTTTAAATTGCAAACGGTACTAAATACGTAGGTGCAATAGACACGAAACATGTTCTCTAGTTGTCAGCAGAAATTCTGAAATACTTAATCATCAAAGGTCGAAACCCGAGAAATACATCCATCTTATTGCAATAACTGAAATGCATATTTGCCCGTGACAATTCAAAACATCGTCCAATTCGGAAGAAAAATTACCGAGCCCCTTGAAAACTCCGAGATTCGAAGAATCTTCCCTCTCATCATGCCTACGCACGGCTACCTCGAAAACACCACCGAACTTGATACAATCAATGATTCGGGATGAAAAATGTACCTATTTTTCTTAACCGTTTCGTTTTTTTTTTTTTTTTTTTTTGTATCAGATTATGACGATGTGCACTGTCGAGTTGTTGCATTATATTTTGACGACCCAATATACGCGTGTTGGGTATCTAGGACAATGACGATTCGATATTTATTGATATCGATGTTTGCATCGATATTTTTCTTGCAATATACTCGAATATCAAAAGGAAAGTATTGATATCGGAAGAAAAAAAAAATGAGGAATTTCACCGAATTCTGTTTGCATTTCTCCTGAATAGTTAATGGTGTGGGATAGATGAAAATCGGGCAGATTTCGGAGTCTCCTGTTATTTTTGGGAGACAATCAAAATTTTTGATTTCAAAACTAACCGGGAAAACGGACCTCTTCAACGTGAAGCGGGAACGCTCGCTGATTGGGCTGTTCGGATCGCCGTCTCCTCCCAGTGTTGCCCATTGGGACGACGAAATCGTGTTTTTTAAGAGAAAAGTTATCAAACAAAAACAGGGGAAACCTAATTTTCCCCACCTTGCTTTTTCTTTTTTTTTCTTCAGTTTTTCGATTTCGAACTTTACTGTTTCGTGAAATTTTGCACCTGGGGACTATAGATTTCTCGATCTCAGCGCTTCAAGCGGCCATAAATGAACTATTCCAGGATGACGTGATTTTCCCGGTTTTTTAAACATTCGTATTTTCTACACTGTTTTGTTTATTCGTAAATTAGGAAGTTCGGGCTGAAAGTTTGCCTTAGGGGGTTTTTCGAGGTGCTGAATCCGATTTTGGGATCAAAATAGGAAATTCCGACATGGTGAAATTCCTCATTATCGGCTGTGATAGTTACATTCCTCCCCATTGTAATTTATCAATTTCTCCTGAAATATAAAAAATAATAAAGAAACAAAATGAACAGAAAGAGAAGATGAACGCAACACATAAAAAGCAATGTTAAAATAACATGACAGCCCATGACTATTGCCGATATACATTCTGTTTTGAATCAATTTACTATATCATTTATTGATACAACTTTTTACGAGTAAAATTTGAACTGGAATTATGTTAGTAGATATCGTTTAAAAAAATTTTAAAAAAAGTTGCAAAAACATTCGATTTCAGTGGAATCAATAATTTTCTTTCGATAATTTATCATGATCACTAAAAATATTCGACACACAAACATTCGATGTCAGTGAAATATGTATTTTTCTATCGAAATCACTTCTCTTGCAGACGCAGAAACATGTCATTAGTGAAATCAGTATTTTTCTTTCGATATTTGTGTTATCGATCTTTTCCCCGATTCTATTGATTTCGATACAGCCTTCCGATAATAGGGGTTTGTCACGTTACGAAGATTGTCGAATCGTCGTAAACTCGAGGGTCTCATGAGGCTCCCAAATTTTCTCCCGTCGAATCGAATTGTGCGTAGCGCTCTTTGCGGCATCAGACGATAACCAAGTCGGTGTGAAAAGAACCGCATGTTCATTAATTTCCTTTTAGTTGAAAAATGAGAACACCCCAGAGGTTCCTAAAAAAATCCTGAACAAAGTTCCTAGTACACGAACGAAAAAATATACGGCTAGAATTGAAAAAGGATCATGCTTCAGACTTCTGGATAGGTCTTGTCTGATGAGGAGTCTTGGCTCAATGAAAAACCCCTGCTATTTCCGTCACACAATTTTGAATGCATTTTGGTACACATCTCGTGGCTGAAACATGTTCGATGCTAGAAAGGAGAATGTGCTAAGCTCGCTTTAGTGCCAGCAAGCAACGTTTTTCCACTTCTCCAGCAGACCATTAGATGGACGCGTTTTTCCTTAGCCGCTTGGGTGGCTCAGCTCCACTCATTTAATCTAGAAAAAACCCAATTCGAACAGAATGTAAAATAAATAAACGAACTGAAAAACGGAATAAAAATTAAAAAAGGTGTAGTTAAAAGAAAAACTCAAAATGAAAGGACGAGAAGATCTTATTGTTGATGTTATGATAGTTGCTTCGCACAACTGCCGCAAGCGCTAGGATCAAATTTGTAATTCGACGTCGAATCTCCTAGACCATGAATATCCCTATTATTGTATGTCGAATATCGAATCGTCACTAATCTCGGATCATGGATTTTTAAATGCTCTTCAAATTCGAAGCTCTGATGCCGCTAATAATGTTATGGTTGATAATGGCGAGGCGGAAGTCACCATCATTTCTTGCCTAAAATATAAAATAAATTAGCTCGAGTGAAACATATCTATCGCTTACCAGCTGGTTTAACCTTCCGGTACGCGCGTAGGCGGCACCCTTGATTCCCGGACGGCGGGATCTACTGCTATCTGTTAGTTACCATATTTATCCAGAGATCACGCTGGTTTCACCTTGCCGAGTCAAACATCGCGCCAGCGTTATCAGTTGCATTCTGGCTCGTGCGCAGTAGAATACTTTTTTTCTAATAAAAGTTCTTGAATAAAAAAATTGATTGGCTATTTTTACTTGCTCCCTCCTCCCTCCCTGGGAGCGCTAATGACTATAGAACCCATCTGTACTGCGATAACGATAATTTGGTTGAGGAAACAATCATGTCGATTTCATTGGGAAAAGTTGGCTGTTCATGATTTTTGGTAGGTACCTATTTATTTGGTTTATGAGCATACAAACTATAAAATTATAGTAAGTTTGATTCAGGTGGTTAACCTAGCATTTTGACACAGCTGTTTAGGGACGGCACGATACCACCGATATATCGGAGTATCGATACCGATATTTGTATCGATACTTCTGATAAAACAACTCATACCGATATATTGGTATCGATACTTTTGCCTGAAATATCGGAGGTACCGATACTTTCTTGACGATATTATCGATATTCATGCCAAATTGAATTGGTAAAAAAAAATACCAAATATCAAGTACTTAGATACCATACTATATCTGCCACTGAATAATACTCAGATTAGTATCGATCTAAACGGTTCTAATAATATTAGATATTATCCTTATGAAGGATATTCAAAAACTTTCTACAGTAACCCTGTAACCTCGCATTTTTTTGCGGTTTTCACATGGGCCAAGAATACTAGGTCCATGTGTTTTCATTTCTCTGGGTTTCTTGAACAGTACGAGTTCCTTGAGACCATTGTTTTACTATCCGCTTCACAACAATTTTTTTGATTTACTTCTTTTAAAATTCAAGTCAAAATTCACTTCACGACAAATTTTTGTTCTTATGATTCGATAATAAATATTATTAATTTGTAATGTAACTGATTTATTACTTGATCCTTTCCATTTGTATTGGGTGAAAAAAATCATTTCATTGAACGGAGAATTCTTGGGAATAAGAATTGGAATAAATATAAAAAAATGATCATTCATTTTTATTAAATTTTAAATTATTGACTTTTATTGATATATTTTTAATGTTAATATTTATAATTCTTGATTAATGGAGTTTTTTTCTGGTTTGCGAAATCATTTGTGGGTTAATTTGAAGTATCGATAGTATCGATACTTTGAGCCAATAATATCGAAGTATCGATACCTAATAATATCGGTACCTATCGAAAAGATATCGAGTATCGATACTTCTTGAGAAATATCGTATCGAAAGGACTATCGATACTTTGGAGTATCGTGCCGTCCCTACAGCTGTTAACAACCTTTACAATAATGACTTTGGGCAGTTAAAACTTCATTTTCATGGGCGGCATGGGTGCCGCCTCGCGGTGTGAATTGAAAAGCGAAATGGCGCGGGTACCGGAAGGACTTGATGCTTATCCAATGGAACGTCCCCTGGAATGCATGCATTACTTAACAATATGTTTCTTCTCCTTCAAGGGGTGTACTTGAAAAACCACCTGCCTACCTACGATCATAAGGCGTCTTCGACGTACGTCAAAAATGGAAATCCTGTGTTTGAGCAATACGGCTCAGGATGGTACAAAGGCCACGAATCCATCGATACTTTCTCTGTAAGTATTCACTTCAGTAAGTGTAATGACAGGTCGCAGGAATCCGCTAGCAAGGGTTGACAAAATGGGAGATGACAAATTAGGAACCCGCCCTGCAGCGACCAAGTCCGGTTTTTTCCGCCGCAACCTGTAGTCGAATTTCAGCATTACCGCAATGCAGCGCGGTTTGCAGGTGAGAACCAGAAGAGCAAGTAGGGATGGGACTCCGAGCAGAAAACATCGATGTCGATATTTCTTGAAACATCGTATGCAAAACATCGATGTCGATAACATTGAAAGGTGAAAAGAAGAAATTTTTTCTTTTGACGTGCTTTTATTTTACTGGATAACCTCCATTATGATTTTTTTCATTCATGATAAATTATGGGATTTTTATGCACTTCATTTCGAATCCCATACCTTCCCTATTTCCGTTATTGGTTCAAGCATAAAGAGACTTTCTGTTCCTATTGTTTTCCAGTAATTATGTTGTCATATAAAGTGATGGTTGTGTTAAATCATCAAAAATTAACGCCTCTTGACCGGGGATCGACCTCTTATCGTTCCGACTGAACTATATTTACACTTCTGAGTCGGAGCTCGTTACCACTGAGCTAAGGAAGTGACATATCGATGTAATCGGACCAAAACATCGATATTACGAGCAAACCATCGATGTTTCGATATCGATGTCCCTCAAGGTGCGATTTCCCTGGCGCGTCTGCGGCCGCGGCTCGCGACCAGACGCTCCCCACTGCTTCAGTGTTTTTAGATGAAACCGATTTCCCTGGCGCGGCCGGCGGCTACGTGGGCCATCCTGGGCGGCTACATGACAGCCGCCGCGGGGGCGACCCGACTGGTCTAGTAAGCAGTCCAGCCGCGCTGCCTTCGCGGCTAAGGTATGCAAACCCGCAATGCTTTTTTAATTTTACTGTGAGTTACAGTATTGAGCCTGGCGTGTATGGCAAACTCAAACTCACAAGAAGATCACTTACCATACGAACATTTTCTCTTCTCATAAATACAACCCTCTGAAAAGAGAGACATGTTTATAAATTAAGAAATGTATATACCTACTTATTATTTCACACCTGAAAAGTCTACTATGTGGATGTTGCACATAAATATGAGAAGTTTGATTCCAAAAGGTACTAAGGACCATTTTCATCGAAATTGAGTTAACACTTTCCCAGGGTTTTAGGAGGGTAGTTCTTCTAAAGAATGCGATCGTTTTGAAGCAAAAGACTATCAGATAGTCTGGGAATAGATTCTATTCCCTCGAAAAACAAGGGTGAATATTCAGTCTAATCTCAAAAGGTACTGTATCCACCACAATGGCGGTCTCTTATCCGTTTTGTTTCCAAAACTGCTTTATTCACTTCGTTTGTTTTCAAAAAGAACTAAATCCACTTCGTTTGATTCCAAAAAGTACTAAACGCCACGTTTTGTATCTAAAAGTACTATATTCATAAACCTGATATTTCAAATCTCGATCAAAATTTTAAACTTTGAACTAATTTACCTTTCTTTCCGAAAACATTTATTATAATGAGGAATTTCACCGAATTCTTTTTGCATTTTTCCTGAATAGTTAATGGTGTGAGATAGATGAAAATCGGGCTGATTTCGGAAAATAAGTCTCCTGTTATTTTTGGGAGACAATCAAAATTTTTGATTTCAAAACTAACCGGGAAAACGGACCTCTTCAACGTGAAGCGGGAACGCTCGCTGATTGGCTGTTCGGATCGCCGTCTCCTCCCAGTGTTGCCCATTGGGACGACGAAATCGTGTTTTCTAAGAGAAAAGTTATCAAACAAAAACAGGGGAAACCTAATTTTCCCCATCTTGCTTTTCCTATTTTTTCTCCAGTTTTTCGATTTCGAACTTTACTGTTTCGTGAAATTTTGCATCTGGGGACTATACAGGGTGTCAGCCTAACTGGTCTGCCATACGGTACCAGTCGATTCTACAACTAATTTGCAGCAAAAAATGTCCCCTAGCGATTTTGGTTTATTATTTTCAATGATGAACCTTTGGAATCGACCAAGAAAAAAAAAAAAATTTGACACCCCCTCAAAATTTGATGGTTTACGTTTCAAGGTACGTAGAATCCAAAAATCGAATAAAAATTTGGCCGTCCGTCCGCCGTACGCGGCACTTTTGCCACTTAGCATTGACCGATTTTGATGAAATTTGGTATGTTGGCTCCATTGGGGGTCTAGTTGTGCCCCGAAGCTTTTGGTTGATGTAGGTCACTCCTAAGGGTTCCAAAATCAATTTTGAAATTTTGGAAACGCCCTAACTCAAAAAATGTCTATATAAAGGTATTGTTTTTCCTTCAATTTAAGATTCTATAGAATATTTAGAATTTTTTGAGACCACGCGGAGCTCTGTAGGACAAACCGTTTGCTCCTTACGAAAATTTAAGTGTTTATACTGAAATATATATAGATAAATCGAAACACGAGTGTGAATCGCAAAAGAGGCCTAATCTCCGTTCAAATTAGAGCTGACCAAAATGCGATCAATGGTTGGTGATTTTGATTTTTTTGGATTTTTTTTTCTTTTTCTCTTCATATTGGATGGTTGGTGATTTTGTAGACGAGTGATCTATATAAAAATAATAAACCGTTGTGTAATAATTCGCAGCGTTTTTTCAAACCCTTCGTTTTCGAGTTATTTTAACTTTGAACTTTTTTTTCGTGATTTGTAAAACCAATCGAGACGAAAAGGTATTTTCCAAGTTGCCAGTAGCTCAATCGACAACTGGCACCCATAGAAACGATTGAAACCCAGTATATTATTAAAAAACGCTCAAATTTTTCATACATATCGAGAATACATCTATCAAATCAAGTACTTAGATGCGGCCGGTAATGCTCCAAGGAGTAAATATGACTTGTTGCGATGAGGTTGGGAACAAGGGATCCGTTGCACTCATCTATTCCTGGAGCTCAACCAATCAGAACGCTTCTAGGGCTCCCAGCTTCGGCTTTCAACCCAGTGGACAGACTCCAAGAAAAACGTCTCAAGATGGATTTGCATGTGTTAAACTTTAGAATTCGTTTTGGAATTTCCAAAATACAGTTTTTCAACATTGTCATGCCATTGCCTAGCTCTCTTACAAATTCTTAAAACTATTTATTTTTTTGTACATCCTCAGATAGGAGGTTTGCGGATAGAAGATCAGACATTCGGAGAGGCAATTGATTTGGCGGTAATGGGAATTCAAGGACTCGTTGGCCTTGCGTGGAGATCATTGGAAGTTGAAGATGGGGTGATGCCTTTCTCCAACATCTTCAAGCAATATCAGCTTCCCCATCTGTTCTCGTTCTACTTGAGCAGGTACAGAAATACTAATTGAACGGAGGTGGTGTTGGAAATGGTGTCATAATGATATTTGAGGGATGATCTAGTTCGTATGGTATAAAGCGCTGATTCGTATGGTATAAAACATGTTATGGAAGAACCTATTGAGTCCTCCAATACTTTTTCAAAGCGTCTGTCAGCAAGATTCTTAGGGATAGGAACCAGTTATAGTTCTGGAGATCGACGAATGGCAGGCGTTAGATCAATCTAGGGACATCAGATTCTTCAAATGAATGTCTTTTGAAGAAGAATCTTAACAAGTCGTATCGATTTTTTTGAAGAATCGATACTTTTCAACCAAGTCATATATACTCAGGTAATTATCGAAAGCTCAAGCGATCTTTTAATGCTCTCGTATAAAAATGTTTACTTAAATTCTATTAAGTTTCAAATAACCAATTACCTGTATGTTTCATATTCATTTTTATCATTCAATACTTGATAATAAACTGGAGGTTTCTTTAAAAAGGAAAATTTTTGTTTGGGAAAAATGGCGTAAAATCATTACTAACGCTAACTGGACCTTAAATCACTAGTGTTGCCGAAAACATCTCTGGAACTCCACAGCTGTCCCAAAGTGTCAGCGACGTAACAAAAATTAAATTGCAATTTTAAATTTAATGGACAGCAGGATTTTCTGTGGGCCATTAGGCCAGACTTCCATTAGGAAGTCTCAAAATAGAATTTTTGCCAAAAGTTCCAAAGAAATCGATAAAAAATATCTCAAAAAATGTAAACTCAAATTTAATAAAATCATCTATCATTTCCAGTGATCTAACCGGCCGTGGAGGAGAAATCATAATTGGAGGAATTGACGAAAGCCTAGTAGACAAAGATGCCATCAAATACGCCCCAGTTCTGACCCGTCATGGATTTTGGGAGTTGAGTTTCACGAAGTGAGTGATACCTAACTATTTGGAAACTATGGTAGAAACACAGGTCATTAGCAGGCAACCTTCGATTAAAAGTTGATTAATCCCACAAGTCTTCGATATCGATTATGTGTTCAAGGTGACAAAAACACTGCAAATGATTACATAAAGGTTTATTATTTTTCTCTGTGGAGTCTCGCCATTGCCACAACTTGCCTACCAACCGTATTTTCCCTTCACAATCAAGCATTTTGACGGAATAAACGCTTCACACTCGATTCGAAGGAACTAGGAATTGTGGGTGCCTCCAATAGGGAACTTGATTACTGGTTGCTAAGGACGCAAAACTGAGTACAACTCTAAGGAGCGAACAGCGATCGTATTTTGGTCAGCTGAAATTTCAACGGAGATTAGGCCTCTTTTGCGATTCACACTCGTGTTTCTGAATCATGATAAAATCAACCCTCAAGTTGATTCTCATAGGGAGCGAACGGTTGGTCCTTCTAAACACTGGGAGGTCTCATTCGATTCTAAAAATTCAAAGATACTTTAAATTGAAGAAGAAAATTGCAGCCCTTATTTTCCACCCCATAGAAGTGACTGACATCAACCAGAAGCTCCGGGGCATAACCAGACCCCCAATGAAGCCTATATACCAAATTTCATCAAAATCGATCCATGGTAACTAGGGAAAGTGCCGCGGAGAGCGAAATTTTTATTCGATTTTTGGATTCTACGTACCTTGAAACGTAAACCTACAAATTTCTTGGTCGTTTCCAAAGGTTCTTTATTGAGAACTAAACCATAACAGCCCTGTTTTATTAAACAAAGTGGTTTTATATCTTGGAAATTTATTGAATTTCGGGGGTTCCAATTGAGGTGGCGCCTCCAGCTCTTTGATTCTTCCAGTCCAGAAATGATGAACTTTTCAAAATAACTAGAACTTCCTATCGCGACCTTCTTCTAGCGTACAGGTTTCACAATAAATCCCAAATGTGGTGGCATCTTGAAAAGCCAGTTGTCCAGTTTGAAAAGAGTGGAAAAAAACGCTCTTAACAGAACACGGCACTTCCATTACATCCGAGGGTTGCCTTTGTTACGAAATTTGGATTTTGCATTGCTAAGGATGAATAACTGTGTAATCATGAAACGAACAATCATCGCATTTGACTAGCAGATTTTGACGGTGATTAGGCCTATTTCTGTCAGTGAACAGCCTTGTGCGATTCACACTCGTGTTTCTGATTTGTTGTAAGTCCAACTCTTAGGGAGTGTTTGCCCTCAACATCTCCAGGAGGTCTATCGAGTCTAAAAATGCATGTCGATTCTGAATTGATGAAACGAACAATTTCTTAATGTACAGTTTATCGAGCTACCTAGCGTAAGCTGCACTTACTCGTTGATGACGGGGGAAGGAACAAGATCCCACCGCTGCCAACCATTTGTATGCTGTAAGGGCGTAAGATTGATTTGATCTAATTACCCCGTTAAAACCAACCAAATATAGATTGAGAGTCTACACTGACATAAGTTAAGGTATGTGATTCAAACTATACCGAATGATAATGAGAATTTAGTTAGACTAGGTGACTGTAGCGGCTCGGAGGTAGGTGAAGTTTTTCAAAATCAAGGGCCTAATTATCCTTAGATCACCGAGTGTGTCTAGGTCCTAAGGACTAATGTTATTTTCCTGGAGGGAATGACAAGTGCACGAAATATGTAAAGGTGCACGAAATAGAGCAAGCGCACGAAATTCGTAGCTGTGCACGTTCAACCTGTCTGTTGCAGAATTTAGGTAGTGAAAGAAGAAATGCAAATTTACAACTAATAGGAACTTTTTAATAAAATGATATTGCAATTATGACTCGGAGTGAAACAGGTACATACGAAAATACAAGTGGAAATGAAATGATTCGTTACACACAGTGTGTTATTCTATCAACCTTCTTTCCTTCCTATTATTAAACAACTTTGTTGGTGAATTTATGACATGAAACGATTCGACCATACTTGACTAACTTGACTTGAAATGTTCGTTCTTTCTCAAGATGACTATTGCTTTTTACACAGTTTGAACACCTAGAAATTGGACAATTATGTAGGTTTAGTTTTTAGACACTCACATCGTCGGGGCCCGTACGAAATCCTTGATGGTGCTGCAGAGAAGAAAAGGGGGTCCGTCCAAACTAGATGTCCGAGGTCTTACCAGTTGGATTTGTGATAGGGGATGGCTCAAAATAATGCTCGTGGGCTACTGAGCTCGCGGCGGAATTATAGTGAGGGGTTTTCCACATCAAACTTGCACAAGGGGGTTCGAAAAACGTTCAAGACTTGATACAAGGGAGCGTGGTGATAGCGTCAGAGACTAGGGGGTAATGGCCGCTCCACGTGTTTGCAAAGTATTTTCTTTAGGTTAGCCTCACCCTCCTTCTCAAATCGTCCAGGCAGGGCGTAGTTTGTGGAAAGTGACGTAGTTGAAAAGAGCGCTACTGGTGGCGGACGCCAGAGGTGGTGTTTGGTCGTCCTGGAGTGGGGATGGTACTATACTCTTGCCTTTATTTAAAGAGCTCTGGGATTTTTGAAGGCCCAGAAGGTTCGGCATCGCTGCAAGAATCCGAGCCCTAGCGGAAGGTCGAGGTATACCTGCGCGACCCCTCCACCCATGAAACCCCCCCAGCCCCCCAACAGTTTACCCTCTTATGCAAATGCACACTTGATTCACAAATTATTTCGATCATCCCATCACCAAAATCGTGATCAGCGAGAAAAATTGAACATATCGATTATAAACTCGAGGCAGGTACGATTAAAACTCAGCAGCCCTCTCCCGGCCAATCCACCCAAACGAATTACGCCCTCTTCGCCGAATTACAGGAAATTTGGACTCATTTTCATCAGAATAATTAGTACGTTACGAATTTAAATTACAAAAAATGTTCACCGAACGATAAATAATTAAATTGTATGTTGATAGAAGAGGAAGAAGGAAGAGGGATGATGGGTTTTGACCGCGAAGGGTTGTGACCGTTTTCATCGCAAGGTGAGCACCTTGCAACATTGCCACCTCTTGGCAGGGAAGGGGTTTTGGAACCAGCGGTAGAGAGCTCTTTAAATAAAGGCAAGAGTATAGCCCACACCTGCCAGCCCCCAAGGTAGGAAGGGGGTGTGATGGTATTCACTCAGCCCCCCACTACCCATGTGGTAGTGCTTCAGTGAGCTGGGGCTCACACTAGGTCGTTTTGATAATTACAGCCCCTTTAAAAATAATTGAATTTAAATTTGGTCCTCTGATGGATTTTGGTTAATAATTTTCAATAATAATCCTTTGAAATCGAGCAAGTAACTACGCTCCCCCCACTTATTTTCTCTAATAGTGTAAGAAAAAAAATCGGATTAACGCTATTCTTCATAATTTTTTGCGTAGAATTCAAAATTGACCAAATTGCGCAGTGCGCAACCATACGCAATCATGATCAACTTTGTTTTTTCAAATGAGAACCCCCATTTTTTATTGCAGATTCGGATTCTACGTCAAATTTTATGAACATTTTACTTCGACAACTTTTTTTTGGATGCGCGCAGCCCACTCAGCAAGCGCTCAAAGATGCGCTACCCAGGGATTGCGCCTAAGTTGAGAAGAAGGTAAACCTCAAGTGTGGCACAATACTTAGCACTGTTTTTCAACGCTGAATCGCCTGGTGATATCCCTTTCTTGATTTCCTTTCATTTTACCGTATCTTCAGCCGAAAAAGTCACTTTTTGCGAAGGAAATCATCGATTTTCTTACAAAGGGTAATGAATCATCCTAATAAAATGTAAAAAATTAAATTTTTAAAATTGTAAAACAACGAGAAACTTCTACATAATTATCACAAAATTTTAGAAACTAATTTTCAGTCTTAATTAATTTTAAAATTAAAAAATCATTGGATGAACAATGAGATAAAAGATAGCGTTTGCGATAGTTTCCCGTTATTTTACAATTTTAAAATTTTTTTTACATTTTATTAGGATGATTCATTACCCTTTGTAAGAAAATCGATGTTTTCCTCCTCAAAAAGTGACTTTTTCGGCTGTAGATACGGTAAAATGAAATGAAATCAAGAATGGGATATCACCAGGCGATTCAGCGTTGAAAAACGGTGCTAAGTATTGTGCCGCACTTGAGGTTTACCTTCTTCTCAACTTAAGCGCAATCCCTGGGTTGCGCATCTTTGAGCGCTTGCTGAGTGGGCTGCGCGCATCCAAAAAAAAAGTTGTCGAAGTAAAATGTTCATAAAATTTGACGTAGAATCTGAATCTGCAATAAAAAATGGAGGTTCTCATTTGAAAAAACAAAGTTGATCTTAATTGCGCAATTGCGCACTGCGCAATTTTGAATTCTACGCAAAAAATTATGAAGAATAGCGTTAATCCGATTTTTTTTCTTACACTATTAGAGAAAATAAGTGGGGGGAGCGTAGTTACTTGGACACCCTGTAGATCACAGCTTTGCCATTGTCACTTTTATTTTTCTGTGGGGGGGTAAAACATTATTTTCTTGCTCGATTCCAATGGTTTATCATCGGAAATCATAAACCAAGAAGGTCTGCCAAGTGGGTGTGTCGCATAGCTTCCTTGTATCCATCTCTAAGCACCTTGCACTACCCTCATAACACGTGAGTGAATCGCAAAAGAGGCCTAATCTCCATTTATATCTCACCCAAATGCAATCTTTGTTCATTTCTTCGACTTGTACTCAGTCTTGAGTCTTCAGCAACCAGTTATCAAATTTCCTAATGGAGGCAACCACAACGTTTTGTTTCTGAAAATTGAACTTGATTGTGAAGTGAGAATATAATTGGTGACAATGGAAGATCTGTGTTCTTCGCAAGTGGGTGATCTATACAGAAAAGTAACAAACCTCTCATGTTCTATATTTGTTTGATCGAGTAGGTACTAATCATTATTTATAACACTAATTCTCAACTTTTCTGCGCTAGAGCAACATTCGGTAGCAATATCTTGGATGTGGACACCGCCGTCATGGACACTGGCACCACGGATATATATGCGGATTTTGCTTCCTTCTCTACAATCCTAAGTGCTGTCAAAGCTTACTCTAACGCACAAGGAAATTACGTTGTAAGTACTTTCATATTTACCGGAGTTGTAGTGAGGAGCTATCTCCTATCAAATGCGTCCTGAACCAACATTAAAAGAAAGTTACAGGAGAGGCCACGTGAATGTGGACCAATCTTCCCGCAATCAGAGAACGCGTTTTCTCTATTTACACTAATTTTCTACAAACCATAATGAAATCCGTTTGAAACCTGACCACCAAGGATACTGGTAAAACACATTTCAAAATAATCAGCCCGAATAAAAAAGAAATGGAAGGTCATCAGACATTGTTTTTACAATTCACATACCGAAATGAGTACTATAAGCCACTCGAACTCTGCCTGTCAGCATTTGATAAACGTTAAATTGGAATCAACCGACGTTTCAAATGTTCTTCCTTCTATTTCTTTGCTTTTTCATTTCCTCCTTACGATGTCGAGCCTTTCTACAAGAATATTTCGTCTCTTCGATGACTTCCTCCACTTGGACCCCATTTCCTGCAAAATTTTGAGAAGGGAATTATCACCCCATAGGAAACTAATTTTTTCTCGAATTGTTTTCTCTTGGACAATTTTTCCAACCACATAAAACTGTTCAATTGTGTTTCTGATCTCCCCGCGATCAAAACTATACAGGGACTCGGTAGAGTGGGGAGTAGAGGTCTGTCAGTCAGGAGTGAACGTATTGAAAAAACCTTTAAAATGACCTTGCCAGAACTGAACGGGTTATCAAAATGAACACGATCATCAACCCAGCAACCGAGTTTTCCGGTTAAATTACGAGAACAACGGCAGAAGGCCAACAAAATAAATTAATTGCCCGCAATATGGATGTATAATGTTATATACATGCATGTTTGTATATAGATCATTAATGTGTGTAAATGACAAGGAAGTATCAACAGAAAGAAGTAGATGGAAGGGGTTTTCTGAGCAAAACCCCATCCAAGTGAAGAATGGGCTGAGGGCTAAAAAGACAAAACACACTCAAAGACTGATTCATACGATTCGAATCGATCTTTCATTTGTTTTTGTCTTTCAGCTCATTCGATTCATTCAAATCATTGTAACCTATTCCGACTCGTTCGGTTTTTAGACTCAGCGTTTGTTCGAGTCACGACCTGGTCCCAACGTTTCGACTCGTTCGGTTTACAGACTCGCTCGTTTTTGTGACTCCTGACCGGTTGGTTGTTTGTCTTGTGAGCGATACTTCCGAATATTTCTGACAATGAACATTACGAATGAATGATACTTACGTATACAACGAAAATAACTGTATAATCATGAATCATCGGTTTACAGGATTGCAAAACCTATAAATCCTTACCGGATCTCACAGTCCAATTTGGTGAAATCGAGATGACGATCGGGCCAGAAGACTACATTTCTACTACCTGGACGGTAAGCATGATGAGGAGGTCACATATGTTAGTTCCAACGTACCTTCGTCTGGTACTTCAGACTTCAGTGCTTCCTGCTTAAGAGTTGGCAAAAATCCAACTCACACAGGACAAACTAATTTTCGAAGGAATGACAAATTTTGGAATTGTACAATCGAGCAAGAAAAAAGTCTGCCAAATGGGTGTGGCACTTAGCTTCGTCGTATCCTTAACTCCATTGTATAAAGATCATGCATCCTTGAAACTCCAATCGCTAGCACATAGAGACAGTTTTTCAGCATTTCCAATGGTTGGAAAAGGGTTTATTCGAATTAGAAAACAATTTAATTTAATTTGGAAGAGAGATCACTTAATGAGGATATGGTTTTTTATTTGCAGAAGTGAAATTTGATTAGGGAAAGGTTTCATTCCACCGAAAAATGGTCTATTAATCTACATGCCCTTGCTAGGTATTTTATGTGAGAAACTATACTGTCCATCCAGCTTGGTAGATTTTTTTTTTTGTAAATTATGGGGTATCTGGAAACAGGCAGTTACCGAACCCAATCTGTTTTCTTGCTGAACTGATTCTTCATCACTGAGCACCATTTTTATTATTTCCAGCCTGGTAAGTGCGCCCTTACAATATTACCTGGTGATTCGTGGATAATAGGAGATATATGCCTTAGAAAGTACTACCAAGTGTACGACTACGCAAATGCACGCTTTGGCGCCGGACCACTCAAGAAAAGTCCACGAGCTTCGTAAAAGAATTTCCAGGGAGATCTCAACGAGCTGAGAAACCTATCAAACCCTCAGCCACCGTATGAAAGATCCTTGCGAATAAACAGATATGAAAATTAATTTGAGCTTTTTTTTTACTGGGACATGGGACGTCCGCATGCGATTCAAGTGTGAAGTAGGACAACACAGTAGAAAGATAGTTAGATGGAAGATCGTTCACATCGGAAGAATTACTTCTGAGGCCGAAGACCACCCTGGGCTGTATAGTCCGGGCAACGAAGACTAAAAAAGGGCCTGAGGTAGAAAAAAATAGAACCCAAACCAAAATTGGCACAGATGTAGGGGTGGGTATCCTTATTAACATACTAAAAATCCTGGAGGGTGGGGCACGAGCTCGAGGGGAGGGGGGTAACTAAAGGTCCCATTTTGGGGTTTTTCGTAAATATCTCGAAAACGGTGCATTTCTCGATAAAGCATGTCCTATAGTAAATTAAAGCTTATAAAATTCTCCACAACTTTGATTCTATACGTTTTATCGAAATTCCGAACCGTTACCGAGTTTTATGCATCCAAAAATGGAGGAATTTTGAAAATTCGGTTTTTGGGTCACGTTTTCTGGATAACTTTGTTGAATTTCGTCCAAACGGTTGATCTGAGAAAAAATGTCTCTTAGAAAAAGTTGTAGAGCATTAAAATTCCTTGAAGAATATGTGGTTCATTGCCAATTTATCATTTACCAATCAAAAGTACACCAATTTCAAAATTTTGCCAATTTGTGTCATTTTTACTCAAATGTTGCCATTCCCCTTTTTATGTGCCCTCGAACTTCAATCGTCCTTTTTTTTGTCATCTGTCGTCATTTAATGCTATATATACCACGAATTAACAACCCAGAATTACATATCAACAGATCAGGGGGGGGGGGGTATATGAAAATATGATGTAGAAAACTACGAAAAAGTTTTTTTATTAACTAAGTATTAAAGTAAGGTACCTATTTACAAAATAACATGATCGTTAAGTAAGGTCAAAGTACATCAAAAATCGTCTTCTTCGTCACTCATGGAGGTTGCTTCAGTGGGGGCGGCGTTGGTGCAGGTTCCATGGCACCCGCCACAGGCGACCGAGCAGGCAATGCCTGTTTTCCGACAACCGCATTGAGTTCCACATCCGATTGTGCACCGACAAAACATGGAATTCAGAACTTCTTCGGGTGCCACTGGGGCGTTGGTGGTCACTGGATGGAGTCCATCCTCCTGCATGGCCCATCCGAAGCTAGTTGGTTGGTGGTAAACTGTTACCCAGCCACTGTTGGACCAGCAAAGAAATACCAAAATATTTGTTAGCAAAGCTATTAATACAGTAAGGAATTGAGTTATTGGTATACAGGGTGTCTACCATTTGGATGGACCAAACTTCAAGGATCGATTCTACAACTCATTTGCAACAAAAAATGTCTCCGAGCAATTTTTTCTTAACCCACTCAAAATTCTTTTTTTTCCACTTTAAAGTTTTTATTCGTATTTTCGACCTTGCAGCACTAAAATGATCATAACTCCCTTATTTCTGATGCTACTTCAAATCTGAGTACACCGTTGGACAGAGCGTTAAATTTCCTATCCATTTAGTGGGGAACCCAGTTTCTCAAAGCCATTTGTGAAAGTAAAAAAATAAAACAAAGTCAACATTTATAATTTTTTTCGAAAATCGCCATTTTTCAGGCTAACGATTCTCCCGTAAAAAATACCGCTATCGTGGTGCACTCAACGGGAAAAACTACCCCAAGATCTCATCTTTCCAACGGTATGTCAGTTTTAAGGTTTAAGAGGGAAGTTTCTTTGAAAAAATTGAGTTTTATGCGAAAAAACGTGTTTTTTTTAGGCACATTCCGCTAGAGAGTCGACCAAGTATTATTGCCTTCACTTTTCAAGGATTGCAATAAAAAGTCCACCAAATTACATTTCTACTCGTATCTTACGTTTTGAACCTTCCTGAACAATTTTGGTACCGTGTCTGTCCATCTGACAGTCGGTCTGTCTGTCTGAAAGTCCTTGTATATGGCAAAAGCAATACGAAGCTACTGTCCGATTTCGATGTAATTTTCGGCGATGTTCTCCATAAAAACCAAAGTCAAAGCATTGAATGTTCAAAATCAAATTAAAAAATTTCAATTTTTTAAAAGCAATTACCATTTTTTTAGGTTTATTGTTAACCTGGAATAATTTGTGCTATCGTGGGCCACTCAACGGAAAAACCGTTCATTTTGATTTTAAAAATGGAACTAAAATAAAATTAAAGAACAATTAGCAGAAAAAAATGGTCATAGTAACGTTGGTAGAAAGTGTTGGTAGGTACAATGAACGACACTCATTATCGGAGTGGAAAGACAATAATTGAAAAAAAAAATTTAAAAAAGTTTTATTGTCAATGAAATTCTTCAAGTTATTCTTCTGCTACAAAAAGTCAATTACATGATATTTATTCTAATTAAACGAAAAACTGATTCTTAACGTAGAAAAGATGTGATCCCGGGGTAGTTTTGGCCATTGAGTGGCCCCGCGATAGCTCTACTTATTACGGGCAAATAAGAAAACAATTTTGAGAGGGGTTAACTTTTTTTTCTTGCTCGATTCCAAAGGCTTGTTATTGAACATACTAAACCAAAACATTTTAATTTCTATTTAAAAAATAAATTTTTTGAATTTGATTTTGAACATTTAATGCTTGACTTTGATTTTCATGGAGAACATCGCCGAAAATTACATCGAAATCGGACAGTAGCTTCGTATTGCTTTTGCCATCTGCAAGGACTTCCAGACAGACAGACCGACTGTCAGATGGACAGACACGGTACCAAAATTGTTCAGGAAGGTTCAAAACGTAAGATACGAGTAGAAATGTAATTTGGTGGACTTTTTATTGCAATCCTTGAAAAGTGAAGGCAATAATACTTGGTCGACTCTCTAGCGGAATGTGCCTAAAAAAACACGTTTTTTCGCATAAAACTCAATTTTTTCAAAGAAACTTCCCTCTTAAACCTTAAAACTGACATACCGTTGGAAAGATGAGATCTTGGGGTAGTTTTTCCCGTTGAGTGCACCACGATAGCGGTATTTTTTACGGGAGAATCGTTAGCCTGAAAAATGGCGATTTTCGAAAAAAATTATAAATGTTGACTTTATTTTATTTTTTTACTTTCACAAATGGCTTTAAGAAACTGGGTTCCCCACTAAATGGATAGGAAATTTAACGCTCTGTCCAACGGTGTACTCAGATTTGAAGTAGCATCAAAAATAAGGGAGTTATGATCATTTTAGTGCTGCAAGGTCGAAAATACGAATAAAAACTTTAAAGTGGAAAAAAAAGAATTTTGAGTGGGTTAAGAAAAAATTGCTATGAGACATTTTTTGTTTCAAATGAGTTGTAGATTCGATCCTTGAAGTTTGGTCCATCCAAATGGTAGACACCCTGTATAAGATGCAATGAATGATCTACCTGTAGATAAACATGAAGGGAGTGCTGATGCTTTGGTTGTTGGCAGGGACGTCAAATTGGGATTTGGCATGACGGAGGCTTTCAGGAAGGCCTGGTGTCGCAGTTGGTTGAGGTTATTGAGTTGGGGAGGAGCCTTGAACATATTGAGTAAAGGTGTAAATTCCTAGACGCGACTCACGATTTTTGGTCGACAGACGCAGTCGCAAGCCGCAAACCTGTAACATTCCTAGGTACGGCTGGCCACTGTGTCAGTCTGGCTCAAGATGTCCGTGAAGAAGGTAGTGCTCGCTCTCCTGTTGGAAGAAGAGGAGGAAGATGAATTATTCTTGACGATTGTCAAAAATTGCCATGGGGTCATTGATCGTCAAAATTGAATCCCCTAGCGCTAACCCAAAAGTGTCTAATTAAGATTTTACTTAAGAAGCCGGTGAGATCTCCCTCTTCATTAATCTTCAAGGAGTTCGCAGTGCTCGACTTGAGGAAGATTGCAGAAAAAATTACTTTGATTTTCACTTACAAGGAGTATAGTCTTGGAAGAATACAAAGAAATATTAATACTACAAGAGCTTCGGACAAAATTACACTGCTTACGCCGAGAATGAAAACAGCTATGGGACAGAGATTATATTCTTTTTGTGGTGTTTCTCGGTTCAACTCTCTTCCAAACTATTTGACCGGGAAACAGGAATCCTTAACTGTTTTTAAAAACAAACTGAAAGAATATTTCATTTCTCTCCTTTAATCTTAATTAGGTGTCACCATATCATTTGATATTTTTTTGGTTATTCTGATATTGTACCTATGTAGCAGTAGGCACGGTACCTATGTATGTTTTGTTCTTTATTCTTTAGCCAATTGATTTCTATTGTAACGTTATTATTATACTTCATTATTACTAGAAGATTACACTCCGACCCCCAGCACAAGATTTTCTTATAGGGGGTCGTAACATTGTAAATATGTATTGCTCACCTTTTGAAAAATAAAATAAATGTAAAATTAAAAAAAAAATTTCCAACGCTTTCTGTGCTTCACATTTTTTGGTTTGCGAGACGAGCGGGTTTGCATACTTCAGTCGCAGACGGCGTGCGGCTGGACTGCTCACCCTACCAGTCGAGTCGCAGACGCGCTCATCAGCCGTCAGCCGCATTGAGCCGTGCGGTCGGGAAACGCGCCTAGGAATGTTGTTCCATAAGAATGCATTGAAGGAGTGGGACGCGGCCAATCGCGAGTCGCAGTCGCAGTCGTGAGTCGCGTCTAGGAATTTACACCTTAAGAGGACTTCGCCAGCTCTCTCATTCTCTTGTGGTGTAGAAGAGGGGTTGTAAAAACAAGGAGCAACTTCACCTATGACGCTTTGTCAGTGCATGTTTTTACAGCTGTCATTTTGCTCTTCCCATAAATTGCTGATAAAATGGTGGTTGTCTCTTGAAAATTTATATCGGCGGAGACAACCACCATCACCATCTAACAGGAGCACTTCCTTGCCAACGACAAAAACAAGTCAAGACTCATTGAGTTCTTAAAAAGGAGGATGTCAGCATCCAACATCCTAACGATGGTTGCCCCAGGGGATGCAGACACAATGATTGCTAAGTGTGGAAAATAGAGCAGCTGAAAACGTGAGACTAACTGTGATTGGGGAAGATACAGACCTGATAGTGCTACTAGTAGCCTGGACGCCCCCCAATCAAGGACAACTATTCTTCATAAAGCCAGGCCGAGGGAATGTCCCCTCAAAGGTATATTGTATTCACAGGCTGCAGCAGCTCCCATTTGCTCAAAATACCTCCCCCTTCACAGTTTCTGAGGCTGTCATACAACATCAGCAATTTATGGGAAGAGCAAAATGACAGCTGTAAAAACCTGCACTGACAAAGCGTCATAGGTGAAGTTGCTCCTTGTTTTTACAACTCCTCCTCTACACCACAAGAGATTGAGAGAGCTGGCGGAGTCCTCTCTCAATATGTTCAAGGCTCCTCCCCAACTCAATAACCTCAACCAACTGCGACACCAGGCCTTCCTGAAAGCCTCCGTCATGCCAAATCCCAATTTGACGTCCCTGCAAACAACCAAAGCATCAGCACTACAGCACTCCCTTCGTGTTTATCTACAGGTAGATCATTCATTGCATCTTATATACCAATAACTCACTTCCTCACTGTATTAATTGCTTTGCTAACAAATATTTTGGTATTTCTTTGCTGGTCCAACAGTGGCTGGGTAACAGTTTACCACCAACCAACTAGCTTCGGATGGGCCATGCAGGAGGATGGACTCCATCCAGTGACCACCAACGCCCCAGTGGCACCCGAAGAAGTTCTGAATTCCATGTTTTGTCGGTGCACAATCGGATGTGGAACTCAATGCGGTTGTCGGAAAACAGGCATTGCCTGCTCGGTCGCCTGTGGCGGGTGCCATGGCACCTGCACCAACGCCGCCCTCACTGAAGCAACCTCCATTAGTGACGAAGAAGACGACTAGGGACGGCACGATAGTTGGAAGTATCAATACTTCTTTCAATACGATATTTCTCAGGAAGTATCGATACCCGATATCTCTTCGATACCGATATTATAAGATATCGATACTTCGATGATATCGGTTCGAAGTATCGATACCATCGATATTTTCAAATTGATCCACCTGATTTTGCAAACCAAATAAAAACTCCAATAAATGAGAAATAATAATATTATCAATATTATTAAAAATTATTAATTTAAATTATCAATATTGTATTATTAAAAACCATTGATTTAAAATGTAATACAATCCAATAATATCCAATAATTTCAACTGTAATTAAAATTGAAAATTTAAAATGTGATGAAAATGAATAATCAATCTCATGTTTATTCCAATTTTTATTTGTAACGAACCTATGTTTGATGATGTGATATTTTTTCTTCCACTACAAAGGGGGAGGATCACGTAATAAATAAGTTACAAAACAATCAATATTCATTATCAAATAATAAAAACAAAATTTTGCCGTAACCTCCTAACGGAATAAAAAATGTCACGAAAATTAAACAAGAGAAAACGACCGAAATGAAAAACGCAAATGCGAGGAAGGTTAATGATTATTGATGAAGAATATTAGAAGCGATATATATTTTCAATTGATACTATTCTGAGGTCGTTGAGTATTATTCTGTGGCATTCTTTTCTGTATCGATTTTCTCGATATTTTAGGCAAAAGTATCGATACCAATGTATCGGTATTAGTTTTACATCTAAAGTATCGATACCAAGAAAGTATCGATACTCCGGTGGTATCGTGCCGTCCATAGTAGCGCCATTTATAGTAAAAGTAGGACAACGGTAAATGGAGACGAGATAAGTCTGCCAAATGAGCGTGGCACATACGTTCGTCGGATCCACAACCCGATTGGTGAATTTGCCTAAATTTTGGATTCTGAATTTCGAATCAAATCCTATAATGGGGGCCTTAAAATAACGTTTAAAACCAGTAATACCTGAGAGAAAAAATTATCAACAAGTGAAGCGTCAATCAAGAACGTCTGCCAAGTGGGTGTGGCACATAGCTTCCTCGTATCCATAATCCGATTGTATAGATGATCCGACGCATATTGGTTAATCTCAAAACATCAATCCCTAAGTACCTACCACTACCACAACAATCAATCTGCACAATCTCCTAATATTGTTGGAAAATGTAATTAAGTGTAATGGAAAATTCAATTCAGCTATTACTTGGAATAAATAACCTAATGGTCACTAAATGAGGAAAGGGCAAAAAGAGAAAGAAACTGCAAATAAGGAAGAACGAAAATATATTGAATCAGAAAAGAAATTCATTAAGGCTAAATGTCACGATGTTTTAGTGTTATTCTGAAATAAGAGATGGCAGCACCATCGGGGCCAAATTTCGTTTACTCCTCAGTTGAGAATCGATCGAGATATTTTAGTTCTGCAAACGGATTTCTTTTCAAGATCACCGTAGAATTCCGGGTAATTGGTTTAGAAAGTGTGCAAAATTTTTTTAAACAAAGTTCCAGCAAAAATTTGTTCAAATTTTGAACATTTTCAAAAAGTGGCCTTATAGCCACTTGCAGAACCTTCATCAGAATACGAATCCGTTTGCGGAATTTTTCTAACTTGATCATAGCCGTCGGATTCGCGTTTTTACGATTTGGAGGGGGGCGATCATGGGCTGGGGGGGAGGGCGGCGATCAAACGCCCCGCCGCCCGCCCGACCTTCACATTCATGTTTTGCTAGTCTGCACCCTTTGGTCACTATTCCTTTCCCTGGCCTCCTAATAGGTAGCTACCATCAACCTTCCCATTTCCAACTTCTCTGTCTTGAGGTAGATCGAATTGGGCGAAATTTCCATAAAAAGCAAGACATAGACAAATAACTTATGAGAAAGATTCTGATAATGGCTAGGTATCATAATTATGGTAGCATGTTATACATATTATTGATTGATACTGGGGCGATGATTTTCATAGGGGATCGAATACACCTCAACCCGCATAATACCCCTCATCAATTTTTATCGAAATTGGACATTAACTTCGTATAGTTTTGGGTTTTACAAGGATTTCATGACAGACAGGCAGACACGGAACCAAAATTGTTCAGGAAGGTCTAAAACATAAAACTCGAGTAGGAATTTTGGTTTGGAGGTATTTTTTTAAACGTTGAAAAGTGAAAGCAATAGTAGCGGAAGTATTGTTTTAACTTTTCAAGGATGAAGAAACCTACAACTACCTACCTGAATTTTGGTTCTGTGTCTGTCTGTCTTTGATTCTGTCGTGAAAATCTTGTATCGGGCAGAACCATCCGAAGTTATTATCCGATTTCGATTAAATTTTCAGGAATTGTGCGGGTTGGCGAGTACCTAGATGGTCCCCTATGAAAATCATCACCCCCGCACTAATAGTAGAGACTGCGCAAGCGAAAACGTTAATTCCTTGTAACAGTCATAACTTCTTCATTCCCCATCTGATTTCGATGAAATTTTCAGGGATTATGGAGATTGGGGTGCAGATGGTCTGCTAAAATCACGGCCTCCAAATTGACAATAGCAAACATTAAATCCTTGAAACAACCATAATTTCTACATATATCATACGAATTAGACGAAATTTGTCAGGATTGTTCACATTGGCATGTAGATAGTCCCCTATGAAAATCATGACACCGGAACTGATAGCAGCACTTACCTACCTAGTCCATGTACAGTGAACTGAAATTATCACAATTTCTGAACCAACTATTTAGTAGTGCAAACCATTATCTAAATCAAATTAAAGCAGAATCTTTCTCATAAGTTAATTGTTTATCTCTTGCTTTTTATGAAAATTTCGCCCAATTCGATCAACCTCAAGACAGAGAAGTTGGAAATGGGAAGGTTGATGGTAGCTACCTATTAGGAGGCTAGGGAAAGGAATAGAGACCAAAGGGTGCATACTAGCAAAACATGAATGTGAAGGTCGGGCGGGCGGCGGGGCGTTTGATCGCCGCCCTCCCCCCCAGCCCATGATTGCCCCCCTCGCCCCCCGCCAAATCGTAAAGACGCGAATCCGACGGCTATGATCAAGTTAGAAAAATTCCGCAAACGGATTCGTATTCTGATGAAGGTTCTGCAAGTGGCTATAAGGCCACTTTTTGAAAATGTTCAAAATTTGAACAAATTTTTGCTGGAACTTTGTTTAAAAAAATTTTGCACACTTTCTAAACCAATTACCCGGAATTCTACGGTGATCTTGAAAAGAAATCCGTTCGCAGAACTAAAATATCTCGATCGATTCTCAACTGAGGAGTAAACGAAATTTTCTTCATTTTGGTGCTGCCACGTGGTGGCAGATTTCACAACTAAAGTCGGGACATTTAGCCTTAAACTCTTCTGTTTAGGGACTTCTGCTGAAGGGGACGGGGGCCTAGTATGATTCTGAGATGAGAGATGGCACTAGTGTCGCCCCATACTGTCATTCGGTTTATGTTAGCTTGCAAAATCGTTATTTTCAAATCTAATCATAATGAATGTTATCAGAACAAGAAAATGTTAAGAGCCATCACCCAACACACTACCAACAAAAATTTCTTTTTGAGTTTCATTTAATACTTGAAGTGCTTATGTTTTTAATTCAAAAATTCGAATAAAACGAAAACGAACGTTCAACTTTTTTCGTTTGTAAACTATCCTACTGTATGTTGGAATTATCAGAAAACAATTTGTGTGAAAATTGAAAAAATTGTAAGGAACGTGCCCTGGGAAGACTATACTCTTGCCTTTATTTAAAGAGCTCTGGACCGCGGGTTCCAAAACCCCTTCCCTGCCAAGAGGTGGCAACGTTGCAAGGTGCTCACCTTGGGGTCTCAACTCACAACCCTTCGCGGTCCAAACCCATCATCCCTCTTCCTTCTTCCTCTTCTATCAACATACAATTTAATTATTTATCGTTCGGTGAACATTTTTTGTAATTTAAATTCGTAACGTACTAATTATTCTGATGAAAATGAGTCCAAATTTCCTGTAATTCGGCGAAGAGGGCGTAATTCGTTTGGGTGGATTAGCCAGGAGAGGGCTGCTGAGTTTTTATCGTACCTGCCTCGAGTTTAAACTCGATATGTTCAATTTTTCTCGTTGATCACGATTTTGGTGATAAGATGATCGAAATAATTTGTGAATCAAGTGTGCATTTGCAGAAGAGGGTAAACTGTTGGGGGGGGGGGGGGTTCACGGGCGGAGGAGTCGCGCAGGTATACCTCGACCTTCCGCTGGGGCTCGGATTCTTGCAGCGATGCCGAACCTTCGGGGCCTTCAAAAATCCCAGAGCTCTTTAAATAAAGGCAAGAGTATAGATGGAATTTGTAGGGCAAGCCCACATTTCCTAGCAGCTAGTTGGTAAGCGATAAAACTGTTTCACTCGATGTAATTTATTTATTACTTCAGGCAAGAAATAATACCCCCCCTCACCCTTATCCGCCATATCATTTCTAGCGGCATGGGAGCCTCGAATCTGAAGAGCATTTTAAAATCCATGATCAACGATACCCAACATGCGAATGGGGGGTGCGACTTGATTTTTTTTAGACTTTTAATCGAAAGTAGACCTCATTTTGAGAATTTTGGCACCAACCGCGACCTTCTAGCGTGAGTAGATCTGTTTCTATGAATTTTTAAAGTTTCGACCGTTAATGACGTCACGCGCCCCTCTCGCCTGCGCGGGACCCCCCAGCCCACTGTGACGTCATAAACGGTCGAAACTTTAAAAATTCATAGGAAAAGATTTACACACGCTAGAAGGTCGCGGTTGGTACCGAAATTCTCAGAATGAGGTCTACCTTAGATTGAAAATAACAATAAACTGTTTTTCCTACCCAGGCACACACCCTATTCGAGTTCACCCCCCCCCCTCCCCCCTTATACCAATGGTGCCAGTCTGGCGGATATACGTCCTAACACTGAACATTCATCAATTAGTTTTAATAGGCAGTCCGTCGAAGTTCACATCCGTATCCAAGGTGGAACAAAAAAAAACCCACGAAATAAGCGGTTGATGGTGTCTTGGCACCATGGTGGCACCACTATTAGTTCCATGGTGGTATAGAGAATAATAATTCATGAAAATCCGGAGCTATGATGAGGATTTCCCTCAATTTCAAAGCTTGGGTACAATTAGTAAGTAGTAAAGGAACCAAAATATTGAAAAATCGGATATTTTGTGAATATTATCCCCGGTGCTAAATTTGACACCTACTCTAGATTCTTCTTTCTACTAGATATTTTTCCGCGTCGAACAAAAAAAGAACCACGAAAATCAGTTGAGAACTATGGGCAGGGCAGAGTACACACCCCCTCCCACCTCCACCTCCCCAACGCCAACAATGGTGCCAGTCTGGCACCAAAGCGGAAATACGTCGTAACATTGAACTTTCATCTTTTAGTTTTAGTAGGCAGTCCGTCGAAGTTCACATCCGTATTCAAGGTGAAAAACAAAAAAAAAAAAAAACACGAAATAAGCGGTTTATGGCATCATGGCACCATGGTGGCACCACTATTAGTTCCATGGTGGTACAGAGAATAATTCATGAAAATCCGGAGGTATAATGAGAATTTTTCCTCAATTTCAAAGCTTGGGTACAATTAGTAAGCAGTAAAGGAACCGAAATATTGAAAAATAGGATATTTTGTATATATTATCCCCCCACTCATCCCCTTCCCTTGCGAATTTTGGTACTCTGGTGAAATCATGTACAACTCGGGAGTTATTTGAATCAAACAAAAAAAGGAACACGCAAATTGGTTGGAAATTGAGGCCTGAGCAGATTTTATAGGATTACGCCCGCAAACGCACGTTTTTTGAGCATTAACCCCCCCCTTTCCCCCCGTAAAAAGGCAAAATTCGAAATTCTGGCGCCGTAGTGCACAACTAGATAGTTTTCCGCGTCGAACAAAAAAAGAACCAGGAAAATCGGTTGAGAACTAAGGCCTGGGCAGAGTACACAAGATTTTGTCACACACACACACAGACATACACCTAAGGTGTTTTCGCGGATTCGGATTCAGTATGGTCTAAAACGGATTACTGTGTGGTTATTTTTTTTTCTGTTGAGTGTTGTCCAACTTCACCCCAGATCGATCGCATAAGGACGCCCAAGTCTCATTGTGGGACGTCCTAAAATAATACAGCTGGATTGGCTCCCCCCCCCCCCCCCGGCTTCCTCTCTTTGCTTCGCACCAGATAGTGCGCAAGCGGTGAGGGGGGGGGGGGGAACGAACGCCACCATGCTGTTCAAATAAGTGTACCTAGGGAAACTTCCGACCTTGTCTCCATGCCATCCAAGGAAGAGCGCAAGGAGTCAGCGATGGGGCGGCGGAGGGGCTGAACGTAGGGTGTGAACCTAACGGGTGTTAGGACGTATATCCGCTTTGGTGCCAGACTGGCACCATTGGTATAAGGGGGGGGGGGGTGAACTCGAATAGGGTGTGTGCCTGGGTAGGAAAATCAGTTTATTGTTATTTTCAATCTAAGGTAGACCTCCTTCTGAGAATTTCGGTACCAACCGCGACCTTCTAGCGTGCGTAAATCTTTTCCTATGAATTTTTAAAGTTTCGACAGTTTATGACGTCACAGTGGGCTGGGGGGTCCCGCCCAGGCGAGAGGGGCGCGTGACGTCATAAACGGTCAAAACTACAAAATCATAGAAACAGATCTACTCTAAAAATATCTACTAAAAAAATCTACTAAAGGTGATTGCTCCTGTGACGGAACCAAGTGAGTGGGTTAGTAACCTGGTATTGGTTCAAAAACCAAACGGATCTTTGCGTGTATGTCTTGATCCATCTGAACTTAATAAATGCCTAGTTCGAGAGCCATATTACATACCCACTTTGGAAGAAATGGCTCCGGATCTAAGTGGTAAGAGTCAGTTTTGTTTGTTCGATCTCAAGGACGGATTTTATCACATTCTACTTGATGAACAGTCCAGTAAGCTTTGTACATTCAGCTCAGTTTTTGGTAATTTCAGGTTTCTCCGTTTCCCCTTCGGGTTGGGAATTGGTCCAGAACTGTTTATGAGGCTAAATCAAAAGTATTTTGGTGATATAAAAGGCGTAAAAATTTATTTTGATGATATTTTAGCGTATGCTGACTCAAGGGAGGAACTGCAAGCCATTGTAGATCAAATAGTTCAAAGAGCCAACAAATACAACATCAAATTCAATGCAGAGAAATTAAAATATTTTCAAAACGAGGTTAAATTCGTAGGCTTTGTATTCAACAGGCATGGAATGTTTCCGGATGAAGCTAGGATTCAGGCTATTCGGCAATTACAGACTCCAAAAAACAAAAATGAGCTTCAGCAAATACTAGGATTTGTTAATTATGTGAGAGCTTTTATTCCAAATTTTTCTGAAATTATCAGTCCCTTGAGAGAGTTGCTTAAAACTGGCGTAGTACTCCAATGGTGCGACCATCACTCAAAAGCTATTGATAATTTAAAAAACATAATTTGTGAAAAAACTATTTTGGCCAATTTTAATTTCAACAAACCTGTGGTGATTGAATGTGATGCATCGAAAGATGCGATAGGATTTGCATTATTCCAGGAGGGCAAACCGGGTTGCTTTGGTTCTAGGTCGCTGTCTTCTTCAGAGCAAAATTGGGCTCAAATAGAGAAGGAGTATGTTGCGATTCAATATGCTTGTGAAAAACTTCATAATTACATATTTGGGCATCATGACATAACGGTTTTTACAGATCATAGTCCTTAAACTTCTATTCACACGAAAAATTTTGACAGCATAAAAAATAATAGGCTGAAGAGGATTAAATTGAAATTGTTAAACTACAGTTTCATTCTAAAATACAAACCTGGAAAGAAAATGTATACGGCCGATCTGCTTAGTAGAAATATTATTCAAGCTAGGAACGATTCACCAGATTCCCATGACGTGGTTCACACTTTGACCTGTTCTGAGTTGGTGATTAGTCCTGCCAAACTTGAAAACTTCATTGTCGAAACCAATAATGACTCTGCGTTGAAGGATGTAAAATCGTATTATCAGAATGGGTGGCCGAGATACGATGTTATTAAATCAAAACTCTCAGGAGAGCTTGCCCATTTTTTTAAACTGCGCAGTGATACTCGTATTGTTGTTGAAAATGATTTGGTGTTTTTTGATAAGAGATTTGTTGTTCCTTGTAGCTTGCGGACATCTATATTAAATACGTTGCATGAAACACACCTGGGTGCTCAGAAATTGAAGGCTAAAGCTAAGGAATTGCTATATTGGCCTAGTATAAATAGTCAAATTGACAATATGGTATCTGAATGTTACGTTTGTCAACGATTTGCTAAGAATAATGTTAAGGATCCTCTTATTAGTCATTCAATACCTAACATTCCCTTCAATAAAGTAGGACTGGACATTGGGGAGCATAGCGGCAACACATTCCTTATTGTTGTAGATTACTACTCTAGGTGGATTGAAATCGAGAGGCTGACTAACAAATCTGCTTCTGAAGTGATTCAAAAACTTAAACCGATGTTCGCTCGCTGGGGGATTCCTTCTACGGTGATAGCAGATAATGTTCCGTGTAATAGCTGCGAATTTTTGTCGTTTGCCAAGGATTGGGGGTTTCAGTTGATTACGTCTAGTCCCTAGTATCCACGTAGCAATGGGCTCGCTGAGAAAGGAGTGGGAATAACCAAGAATATGCTCAAAAAATGCGACTATGATTCCACAGATTTTCAGCTCGCTCTACTTAACTATAGGAATAGCCCTTTGTCTGGATTGGATGTATCTCCGGCTCAGTTGATCCAAAATCGTGAATTACGATCCAAGTTGCCAGTTATTAGATCGCGACTTGTACCTAAAATTTGTAGTGATAGCTATCAGAAGATGTTAGAGAATCAGATCAAACAAAAACATTTTTATGATGCCTCAGGTAAGACTAATGAGGTATCTTTCATTGACGGGGAAAAAGTGTTAATTAGGCAAGATGATGTATGGGTAGAAGGAGAAATTGTTTCAGTTTTGGAGGCTCCTAGGTCCTACATTGTGAGAACTGCAAATGGAAAGGAATATCGTAGAAATTCCTCTTTTCTGCGCAAATGGAGGAAGACTAAAGGGGAGGATGAGAACCCCAAGTCGAAATTGTCACCCTTGGTGAAACCAATGCAGGAAGGTGAATTTGATGCTAATACTATGCGTAGGTCAGGGCGATTAAGGAAAAAGACTGATTTCACTGACTGTATTACATTCTGATCTAAGATTGACTGTTACTATTACATTTTTGATTAGAAGACTGGGATTAAGACTTTATTAGACTTGTGTTGTGATGTACTCATGTATGATTAATTGTGTTTATTTGACCTTGTTTCAATGTTGTTTTAAACATGCATGGACCTTTTGATGACATTTTGATTGAAAGATTGAAGATCTAGGTTTAAAGACTGATTAAATTGTATTTTGATTAAAAGACTGATTTAAGAGACTACATAACAATTTATGTTTGAAAGGGTTAATATTGTAGTAATAATTACATTGTTGTTAAACCCCAAAAGAGGGGCATGTAAGGATAATAGTTTAATGTGGTCTCGATCTTTGAGAGATGGGCGCCTCTGGTGGCATTTTGATAAACCAGGTCATTGTTGATTGTGTGCCTCAATTAATTACAAGTCGTTCTCTATTCTTTTCCAAGTGCGTTTTTATCAAAGAAATTCCTGATAAATAACAAACCCTTAAATTTTCGTAGAGAGCAAACGGTTTGTCCTACAGAGCTCCGCGTGGTCTCTAAAAATTCCATAGAATCATAAATTGAAGGAAAAACAATACCTTTATATCGAAATTTTTTGAGTTAGGGCGTTTTCAAAATTTCAAAATTGATTTTGGAACCCTTAGGAGTGACCTACATCAACCAAAAGCTTCGGGGCACAACTAGACCCCAAATGGAGCCTACATACCAAATTTCATCAGCATCGGTCAATGCTAAGTGGCAAAAGTGCCGCGTGCGGCGTACGGACGCCCAAATTTTTATTCGATTTTTGGATTCTACGTACCATGAAACGTAAACCATCAAATTTTGAGGGGGTGTTAAAATTTAATTTCTTGGTCGATTCCAAAGGTTCATTATTGAAAATAATAAACCAAAAAGACGGACACACAACACTAATCCTGCCTTTTTTTCTGTCCCGCAAGCACTACAATGAGTCCGTCACCTAATTCGATGAGACTGTTGGAAGAGGAGGAAAACCTGGAAGAGCCTCAGCAGGAGCCCCAGCCACAGCCACAGCCCCAGCCACAGGTGCAGGATGAGCGCACCCGCCTTATAAACGACGCAATGGTAGAGGCGAGGGTGCAGGAGGCCATGCGCCAGATGGCTGCACCTCCCGGTCACAACCGAGGAGGATGGAGGAATGGGCGACGTGGCCCCCCGGGGGAATGGCTGGGGGTTAGAAGCAATTAGGACCCTCCGGGAGATTGTTAGGGTGATGCCCCGCGGCCGCGGTGCCCTCCGGGGCTAGTAGGACCCAATATTCATGGGAGAAAAAGTTTAAAAAACCGGAATAGACAAATCGAGAAAAGTTTATAAAATGTATGTTATAAAAAAATTTTAGAAAAGTATAAACAAGTTTGAAAAAATTTTAAAAATAAAAATTAAAAAAAAATGTGGAAAAAAAACATTTTAGAAATGTTAAAAAAAATGTAAATGTAAAAACGTTTGAAATGTGAAAAGGTAAAAATGTAAACAATGTAGAAATGAAAAAAATGTAAAATTGTAAATGTAAAAATGTAAATAATGTAAAATATGTAAATAATGTAAAATATGTAAAAATGTCGAATTGTGAATGAAGAAATGTAGAACGCGGGTGTCATGAGGCTCGTAGTCCGGGAGCCCGGCTGAAAAAGGGCAACTGATCGATAGAAAAGTACCGATTGTAGAATTGCATAGTACTAATCGTGGTTATACAAGAAACGCACGTCTGCCGTTCCAAAGCCGTCGGATTCAAAGATGGCGGCCGACAAAACACAACTCAAAATCATGAAAATCTGACTTACAGGTAGATGAGTAAAATTTTAGACAATGTTACTTGACTGTATGAGTAATGCAAAAATGCAAATCTGCCATTCAGAAACCGCTGGGTCGCCGGTGCAGACGCGGTCCAAAAACACATATTTTGGGGTCCAAAATCGACTTATAGGTAGATGCATGAAATTTTGGACAATGTTACTTGAATGTATGAGTAATCCAAAAATGCAAATCTGCCACTCAGCAACCGCCCGGTCGCCGGTGCAGACGCGGTCCAAAAACGCATATTTGGGGGTCCAAAATCGACTTACAGGTAGATGAATGAAATTTTGGACAATGTTACTTGAATGCATGTGTAATGCAAAAAAACAAATCTGCCACTCAGCAACCGCCGGATCGCCGGTGCAGACGCGGTCCAAAAACACATATTTTGGGGTCCAAAATCGACTTAAAGGTAGATGAATGAAATTTTGGACAATGTTACTTGAATGTATGAGTACTCCAAAAATACAAATCTGCCACTCAGCAACCGCCGGGTCGCCGGTGCAGACGCGGTCCAAAAACGCAAATTTTGGGGTCCAAAATCAACTTACAGTTAGATGAATGAAATTTTGGACCATGTTACTTGAATGTATGAGTAATCCAAAAATGCAAATCTGCCACTCAGCAACCGCCGGGTCGCCGGTGCAGACGCGGTCCAAAAACGCATATTTGGGGGTCCAAAATCGACTTACAGGTAGATGAATGAAATTTTGGACAATGTTACTTGAATGCATGTGTAATGCAAAAAAACAAATCTGCCACTCAGCAACCGCCGGTGCAGACGCGGTCCAAAAACGCAAATTTTGGGGTCCCAAATCGACTTATAGGTAGATGCATGAAATTTTGGACAAAGTTACTGGAATGCATGTGTAATGCAAAAATGCAATTCTGCCACTCAACAACCGCCGGGTCGCCGGTGCAGACGCGGTCCAAAAACCCTTTCGGTTTAAGGACCAAAAAGAAACTTATAGATAGATGACTCAAATGTTGGGCAATAATAGTAGGTATGATAAGTAACATAAAAATACACGTCTGCCAACGGAATGTTGATGGATTGCAAGTGCAGATTAATTCCAAAAACACATATCCGGGGGTCCAAAATGAACTCATTGGTAGATGGCTGATATTTTCAACCATGATACTAGGAGAAAATTGTAACTTATTAATGTAAGTCTGCCACTTCAGAGCCGCTGAGCCACTGGTGCAGACGAGGTTTCCCAAAATCTCAAATTGTTGGGGTCCATTTGGACTTACAGGTAGACGGCTGAAATGTTGCGCCATAGTCGTGGGTAAGGTATGGGACATGAAAATACTCGTCTGCCAACGGAAAGTTGATGGATTGCAAGTGCAGACGGACTTCATAAAGTCTCAGTCATGCAGCTTGCGTTAACCTCAAGTTAATCTCAAGAGTCTCAAGTCTCAAGTTAATCTCAAGAGTTAATCTCAAGTTAACCTCAAGAGTTAATGTGCGAATTTTCAAAATGCTATTTCTACTGATTTTTGACTATTTTCGAATGGTGACCATTTTTCGAAAATCTTGATAAGGTTTTGTGATTGAAATTTTCAATTAGATTCCTAACATCATCATACTTTTTCATGTGTTAGAGGATAATCTGCTCTGAAAACCTCAAGATCACTTTTTTGACCCTACTTTTTCACCCCTTAGTATTCGTAGAAAATGTTGACCAACGGACTTAATCTTGGATTATCTGGATTGTTTAGCTAGTACCTACGTCCATATTTCGACTGGAAGGACACACATAAATCCTTATATGAATCTGATGGATGGTTATTGAAGGAAAAATTACAAACAAAATTCAAAATCATATGATAGTTTGTTAATGCAAGCATTCCAGGGTTCGTCCCATTGGATAAGTATTAGGTTAATCTAAACCAGTTGTTGGTAAGCGATAAAACACGCATTTTTATTTAGATTCCTCCTGCACAAAACAGTTTCACTCAATGTTATTTAGTAGATAAGTATTTTGAGTGAGAGATAGTGGACCTCCTCTTCCACCCCTCGCCTTTACCCACCATAACATTTCTAGCGGCATGCGAGCATCGAATTGAAACAACCATTCGAAAATCCAAGATCTACGATACCACCCTCACCAATGGTGCCAGTCTGGCGGTAGTAAGTCGTAACGTTGAAATGTCGTCTGTTAGTTTTGGTAGGCAGTCCGTAGAAGTTCCATCCCTATTTAAGGTGAACACACACAGAAACCCACGAAATATGCGGTTTATGTGTCCTGGCACCATGGTGGAACCACTAATTAGTTCCATGGTGATACTGAGAATAATTCATGAAATACCAGAGATATAATATATCTCTAGGTATATTATAGAAAATTTTCCTCAATTTCACAGCTTGAGTACAATTAGTAAGCTATAAGGAACCGAAATATTGAAAAACTGTTGTGAATATTTGTTTTGTGAATATTATCCCCCCGCTAATTTTGGTACTCTGGTGTGTGCAACAGAGAAGTTATTTGAGTCTGAGTCTGAGATTATGCCCGAAAACTCACGTTTTGAGCATTAAACCACCCTTCAAAGATAAAATTCAAAATTGAAATAAATTCAGTAAATTCCAGGACTGAATACAGTTCATCCATGAGAGCGAAAACATTCTTTTGTGTGAGATATATAAATAGTTTCGAGTTACACTCATGAACCGTATGATCACATCATTTGGTATTCATAAATTCAGTCAGTCATGATTCAATTTTCAATGAAGACTGAATACCATTTGAATTCAATATCGAAATATTGTGGAGAATATTTTCAAAAATGATGAAGGAAACCTCAAAATAAAGGAAAATGTCCCAATTTGCGTAGCTATCCTCCTATCACCCAAAAATCAAGTTTGCACAAATCCCCGCACTCTTCCACTCGCCGTGCTAAAACAGGCAGGGCTTCTTGGTCTGGTTCATGTAGTTCAGATTGGCATAGCATTATTCTGCTAAGGTTTTGTACATCTGATTTAGAGTTTATAGATGCGTCCGATTTCTCTCTATTGTGACCATCTGTTAACAATGATTTTAGTGATGTCGAATCGTCTATTGTGTCTACTTCGAGCATGAGTGGTTTGCTAAAGCAGTTGATAAAATAACAGCTTATTTTGGCATGATATCAATGCACTTTCCAATTTGATTTGATTATATAAAGCCTTTTTTTTATTATTATTATATTTTATATTATTATTATTGTATTATTATTATATTATATTTTATTATTATTATTATTATATATATATATTATATTACATTTTATTATATTATTATATATTATAATATATATATTATTATATATTATTATTATTATTATTGATATATTATATCGGAATTATCTCTTTATATAATCAAATCAAATTGGAAAGTGCATTGATATCATGCCAAAATAAGCTGTTATTTTATCAACTGCTTTAGCAAACCACTCATGCTCGAAGTAGACACAATAGACGATTCGACATCACTAAAATCATTGTTAACAGATGGTCACAATAGAGAGAAATCGGACGCATCTATAAACTCTAAATCAGATGTACAAAACCTTAGCAGAATAATGCTATGCCAATCTGATCTACATGAACCAGACCAAGAAGCCCTGCCTGTTTTAGCACGGCGAGTGGAAGAGTGCGGGGATTTGTGCAAACTTGATTTTTGGGTGATAGGAGGATAGCTACGCAAATTGGGACATTTTCCTTTATTTTGAGGTTTCCTTTATCGTTTTTGAAAATATTCACCACAATATTTCGATATTGAATTCAAATGGTATTCAGTCTTCACTTTAGTAGAGAATGATATAAAAATTGAATCATGACTGACTGAATTTATGAATACCAAATGATGTGATCATACGGTTCATGAGTGTAACTCGAAACTATTTATATATCTCACACAAAAGAATGTTTTCGCTCTCATGGATGAACTGTATTCAGTCCTGGAATTTACTGAATTTATTTCAATTTTGAATTTGATCTTTGAAGGGGGGTTTAATGCTCAAAACGTGAGTTTTCGGGCATAATTTTAGACTCAGACTCAAATAACTTCTCTGTTGCACACACCAGAGTACCAAAATTAGCGGGGGGATAATATTCACAAAACAAATATTCACAACAGTTTTTCAATATTTCGGTTCCTTATAGCTTACTAATTGTACTCAAGCTGTGAAATTGAGGAAAATTTTCTATAATATACCTAGAGATATATTATATCTCTGGTATTTCATGAATTATTCTCAGTATCACCATGGAACTAATTAGTGGTTCCACCATGGTGCCAGGACACATAAACCGCATATTTCGTGGGTTTCTGTGTGTGTTCACCTTAAATAGGGATGGAACTTCTACGGACAGCCTACCAAAACTAACAGACGACATTTCAACGTTACGACTTACTACCGCCAGACTGGCACCATTGGTGAGGGTGGTATCGTAGATCTTGGATTTTCGAATGGTTGTTTCAATTCGATGCTCGCATGCCGCTAGAAATGTTATGGTGGGTAAAGGCGAGGGGTGGAAGAGGAGGTCCACTATCTCTCACTCAAAATACTTATCTACTAAATAACATTGAGTGAAACTGTTTTGTGCAGGAGGAATCTAAATAAAAATGCGTGTTTTATCGCTTACCAACAACTGGTTTAGATTAACCTAATACTTATCCAATGGGTCGAACCCTGGAATGCTTGCATTAACAAACTATCATATGATTTTGAATTTTGTTTGTAATTTTTCCTTCAATAACCATCCATCAGATTCATATAAGGATTTATGTGTGTCCTTCCAGTCGAAATATGGACGTAGGTACTAGCTAAACAATCCAGATAATCCAAGATTAAGTCCGTTGGTCAACATTTTCTACGAATACTAAGGGGTGAAAAAGTAGGGTCAAAAAAGTGATCTTGAGGTTTTCAGAGCAGATTATCCTCTAACACATGAAAAAGTATGATGATGTTAGGAATCTAATTGAAAATTTCAATCACAAAACCTTATCAAGATTTTCGAAAAATGGTCACCATTCGAAAATAGTCAAAAATCAGTAGAAATAGCATTTTGAAAATTCGCACATTAACTCTTGAGGTTAACTTGAGATTAACTCTTGAGATTAACTTGAGACTTGAGACTCTTGAGATTAACTTGAGGTTAACGCAAGCTGCATGACTGAGACTTTATGAAGTCCGTCTGCACTTGCAATCCATCAACTTTCCGTTGGCAGACGAGTATTTTCATGTCCCATACCTTACCCACGACTATGGCGCAACATTTCAGCCGTCTACCTGTAAGTCCAAATGGACCCCAACAATTTGAGATTTTGGGAAACCTCGTCTGCACCAGTGGCTCAGCGGCTCTGAAGTGGCAGACTTACATTAATAAGTTACAATTTTCTCCTAGTATCATGGTTAAAAATATCAGCCATCTACTAATGAGTTCATTTTGGACCCCCGGATGTGTGTTTTTGGACTTAATCTGCACTTGCAATCCATCAACTTTCCGTTGGCAGACGTGTATTTTTATGTTACTTATCATACCTACTATTATTGCCCAACATTTGAGTCATCTATCTATAAGTTTCTTTTTGGTCCTCAAACCAAAAGGGTTTTTGGACCGCGTCTGCACCGGCGACCCGGCGGTTGTTGAGTGGCAGATTTGCATTTTTGCATTACACATGCATTCCAGTAACTTTGTCCAAAATTTCATGCATCTACCTATAAGTCGATTTGGGACCCCAAAATTTGCGTTTTTGGACCGCGTCTGCATGGCGATCCGGCGGTTGCTGAGTGGCAGATTTGTTTTTTTGCATTACACATGCATTCAAGTAACATTGTCCAAAATTTCATTCATCTACCTGTAAGTCGATTTTGGACCCCCAAATATGCGTTTTTGGACCGCGTCTGCACCGGCGACCCGGCGGTTGCTGAGTGGCAGATTTGCATTTTTGGATTACTCATACATTCAAGTAACATGGTCCAAAATTTCATTCATCTAACTGTAAGTTGATTTTGGACCCCAAAATTTGCGTTTTTGGACCGCGTCTGCACCAGCGACCCGGCGGTTGCTGAGTGGCAGATTTGTATTTTTGGATTACTCATACATTCAAGTAACATTGTCCAAAATTTCATGCATCTACCTATAAGTCGATTTTGGACCCCAAAATATATGTTTTTGGACCGCGTCTGCACCGGCGACCCAGCGGTTTCTGAATGGCAGATTTGCATTTTTGCATTACTCATACAGTCAAGTAACATTGTCTAAAATTTTACTCATCTACCTGTAAGTCAGATTTTCATGATTTTGAGTTGTGTTTTGTCGGCCGCCATCTTTGAATCCGACGGCTTTGGAACGGCAGACGTGCGTTTCTTGTATAACCACGATTAGTACTATGCAATTCTACAATTGGTACTTTTCTATCGATCAGTTGCCCTTTTTCAGCCGGGCTCCCGGACTATCGCCGACGCTCCACACGGGACCCTCCTTGCCAGTGCGAACGCTCTCGCTCGACCCAGTCCAGGCGGCTGGACGCCCGTACGTGGGGTGGGATCAGTGTATACTAACCCACAATGCGCTCCCCTACAGCTGAAATCATGTGAAAACAGACCGATAGGGATGGGTATATTGTTCGATAAACAACGCCAACCAGCTATCACAAAATCAAGATTTTTATTAGAAATAGGTAGGTAGGTACCACTGAAAAAAAAGAAATAAACCATCAAAGGGTTGCTACTTTATCAAATTCGTCGTATTATCACATTTTCAACATTCATAAAAAGCAGGTACATTGTTAGATTTTCAGTACCATTTTTCAAGTTTTTATGTGTAAAAAATTATTACCATTAAATATTAGGTAGGTAACAGTGAACATTATTCTACGTATTCTATCCATTCTCAATAATATCTCATTCAGCAAAATATACCTAGCAATTTTTCAGGAACAACGGCAAAAAATAACACAGTTGGATCCTATGAGCTATGACTAAGAAAAGGCAACAAAGATCGAACTGTCATACAGAGGTAACAATAGGTACTACATAGAAGCACCAATAAAATGCGCGCCTTTGAGTAAAAAAACGCTGCAAATTATTACACATAGGTTTATCATTTTCAACCGATAACCCTTCTGAATAGATCACCCGTTCAGCACAAAATTATAATGAAAAATTATAAAGTTTTCATCAAATCTCTAGGGGGGGTTAAAAAAAAATTGTTCTTGCTCGATTCCAATGGTTCATTATTGAAAATAATAAACCAAAAAAATTATAAACATCAAACAAGTGTTATACTCAATTATTTGAATCAAAACGATGCGTGGTATTTGAGAAAACAGTACATAGAAGCACATAAAAAAGTACATAGGAAACAGAAGCACGAATAAAATGCGCGCCTTTGAGTAAAAAAAAAGAAGTAAACATCAGAAGTGTTGTACTCAACTAAATTTGAATCCAAGCGATGCGTGGTATTTGATAAAACAGTCTGTCAAGAAAAGCCCTGGCTGATCCGGACATGCTGGACAATGTGTATTGGTTTTTTTCGTTATTTTGTTCTTTGAACATTGTCTGCATCGCAAATATTTCCTACTACTTGAAGAGTCATCTGTCTGGTAGGCCTGTGGGAAATGTTGTGCATTTATGAATTTCAATGCATTTGGTGGGGTAGGTTCTTGAATTCGAAGGGGGCCACACAGGTATAGGACAATTGATTTGCGAAAATCCAAGTATTCCATTTTTCTTGACATTACGGAATAGCGTTTGAACAGAAGGTAGGCATTCAACAACAACATTTCAAGAATGTGAAACGAAATTTTTTTGTACCTTCGCAAGGAACGTTTTTGATTGGTGTGATAAGATAGATATTGGTCAACACGATCAACACCTCCCATGTTCTTGTTATATTCCACAATGAGCTTTGGTTTCATGGTGGTTCTGATACGCCCCTTATCAGGCACCAAATCAGGTGGGGATTCGGTCGAAGTACAAAGGACATCCCTTTTGTCTCTCCATTTTGCAACAACAATTCCCTCTTCACTCCATCGCTCGATAACTTCCCCTTTTTTCAGTTTTTTTTTAACCACATCTCGCGGGTTATGTTTCCTATTTGCCCTGAGTGTGCCAGCTACCGTTGTTCTTTGATCAAGGAGAGACGCAGCTAGTTCTACACTGTTATAAAAGTTGTCAACATAAAGGGATCTTCCCATCCCCAACAAACCATCCATGAGTTTCATGACAACTTTCCTAGCATGGCCGTCACCACCGACTTCTCGGTCGGCTGCCCCAACGTAGACCAAAAATCTATGAACCAACCCATCAGGTTCAGTAAGCATATACAGCTTGATGCCATATTTATGACTCTTGAGGGGAAGGTACTGCCGGAAAAAAATTCTTCCCCTCCACGGAGCCATTGATTCATCTACGCACACAATGTTCGTCGGATCTAATATGGATGAGACTGTGTCATGAAAATAGGTAAGGAGTGGTCGGATTTTGTACAATGGGTCATGTGGTTCTGGTTCATGTGGTTATTCTTCGTCTACATCTTGACGAGGGTTGGGTGCTAAATGGAATGCCTGTTGAAGAGCCAACCATCTATCCCTTGACATATGCTTTCTGAAATAGGGAAAGTCAAACAGCTCATGCGTGCTCCAATAATCGCTCTGCTTGCTAAGCTGGATGTGCTCCATATGGAAGTTGAGGCCTAGAAATGTTTGAATTTCAGAAACGTTGGTGTCTTTCCAATCTGTGATCCTTGCTCTTGAGTTGTGACCTTGACGGGAAAAGAGCTCTTCAGAGAATGCGTTTGTCTCAAGAACAAGGAGCTCGAAAAAACGGGGTGTGAAAAAAAATCTTTAGGCTCACTTCCTTGTGGGAGTTCTTTCAAATTAGGACTCCCAGAAAATTCACATGAAGGAAGAGGCGTAGGGGGATGAGGAGACCAAGTGAACTGTCGAGGAGCAGTGGTGGAGGGTGCTGCAGTGACACTAGGTTGAATTGCTGGGGGTGGTGTCTGCTCATCAAGAAAAGGTGAATCATCTATAGCGTGAATATCAGGCAAATTTGAAGAGCCCGAGCCCGCCAGATTTGGGGGGCAGTATTACTGAAATCAGGCAACTTTGAGGTTGATATAAAAAAGCAGTACCATCATCAGGAAGAAATCTATCTGGGGGCACCATTATAGAATCACCACATGGGGACAGATTTGAGGCCTCCATCATTGCAGAGTAAATGTGACTGTTGGAATTGTCCATTGGAATAATTTTGGGAGCAGGAGTAAGGTGCTGGATGGATCGGCAGTAATATAGTAAGTGGCTTCATCTTCGCCTATCAGAGAAATTTCTGATTGATTAGAATTTACAATACTACTGTCACCTTGAAGACTGTTGTTCTGCGTCGTCACAAGACCAGACGGAGTGGAGGCTTTTGAAGAATGGATGTCACTGTCGAGGCAGGTAGCGAGGGGTGTGGAAGCAGCTGTATCCACGGTGTGACATGCAGGGTATGCAGAAATATCGTAAATTGGGATATCTTCGCCATCACTCTCCTCGTCTGAGCTGACGAGCTGTTCGAGCAATTTGCGTATTGTTGCATTCGACAGGTCGTCGTCCCGGATAAAAAAGCGCTCGTTCTGGTGGGCCCTTCTCTTTTTCTTTTTGGGCGGAGTCAAAAGATATTCATCTCCTGTTTTGAAAACAGAAAATAAAGATTGGTACACGTAAGTAGGTACATTTGATACTTTGAACATTATACGAGTACCTAATGAAAGATTGACAAAATTGTTTGGGAAAGAAGGTCATGTACGTCCTACCATGGAAGAAGTATTAGGAAGTGTCGCTCAAGGTTAAAAAGTGTGCTGGAAAAAATCCCCCTCTACTGCTGCGATCTGGCGAAGCGTAAGAGAAGCTTTCAGCTAGTAGTAGAGGACGCCGATAGATAGAGTTGTAGATGCACTCATGACCGAAAATTCATATAAATGCGGACAAAGGCTCGACTTTCCAAAAATTCTAGAAGGGCATGGATTTGAACCTAAGACCCAGCATTACCTAACTGCTCTCTCTAGCTAAGATACAGCACTTTGGCTCGCTCGGACATTCTCACTTCCGTGACAGTTGACCCAACAACAATGATCTTCACAAGAAAGAGTTATATCAACTGAGTTATGTATCACGTCAAATTCTCAATTAATCTTGATGTACGAGTAGATAAATTTATATTCGGTTCTTACAAAAAACATTGTATTACCTTTAACTGGCCACAATATAGTTGAGCTTTTCTTTTTTTTTTTTTAAATTCGCTCGTTGGGAAATGCAAAGTACCAAACTGGAACTACTCGTATTTCTGACTACAGGTAGGTAGTCACCTACTTTGTTGAAAATGTCGGTTTTTTTTTCATGAAAAAAATGACCAATTTGGGTAGGTATACGAAACTTGATCCAAACAATCAGATCATAATATGATATTATTGATTATTGACTATTTTCTATAATTGACTGTATTATTATTACCTATTGATTATTGACTAAGAAGCTAAAATCATTGTTCGTTACTATCAATTACAAAATCGGAAGAAGGGGGAAGGTATGAACACAGAGGAAAAACATTGTGGCAAATAATAATAGTTAATTAAGTTTTAATCGCTTCTTTAAAGTTTTTTTTTTTCTAAGTTTGGATTGGCCACAGCAGTGCTGTGACAGCATTGTTCATAATTCGAAAGGTCCAAAATATTCTACATTTAATATATAAATACACAAACTTCTTTTCCTATTCCATTGAGCACAATGAAAAATTTATGTTCTTATTCAATATTGATTCAAGGCTGAGATGATTCGCAAGAAGGTAAGGACGGTATAGAAATGGCATCTATTGGTCACTTTCGCATTTCGTCGCTTAAGAACCATCATGACACAACTAAAATTTTCACGTTTTCGGGTTTTTATCAATTTTTATGTGGAATTTCGTGCCGAATCGATTAGTGCTATTAGTTTTTCGATTTGACCACTAGAAACGCTAATATCGCCAGATTCCCGATTATGACACAACTAATTTTTGTTGACATCATGACATAACTCAGCAGTTCCTACACAGCTTAACATGGAGACGCGTAGAGAGCTTAGATCTATTAAGTTTATCACTATTTTTATATTTATTTCATTGATCTACCTCTCTCTACTTCATGAGTAGGGGCTTTGATATAACGTTTCTATGATTTCTGAAAATTTTCGTTAGAAAGCAACCTCACAATGTTGTAGAAAATCGAGGGCTTTCGGCAGGTTTGAATTTTGCTATGATTAAAAAGCTTTCCTCCCATGCATAATGGTCCAATCCCCATCCCCAAGGACAAATGGGATGATCTTCAATCCTTAATGGAGTACATCGATGAGGCTGTGTGGCCCTTCTATGACAATTTGCCCCATTTGGATAATAGCGTCAGGAAGGAAAAACAATTTTCAAAGAAAAAAGAAACCAATGTGGGTACTGGCACCAAGGGCAAATGAAGGGGACAACTCAACGTGAAAGACTGCTAGCGTACCTACCTCAAAACCTGACTATTTTAATAAAACGGAGTTGAGTAGAACGTTGTCTATTTCCACGAAAATAGTGAGTTACAAGTTGAATCGATTTCGACGGTTGGGTCATCATCAGTAACAAACAATAACAATAATAATAAGTTATTGTTAACCGTCGAAATCGATTTAACTTGTAACTCATTATTTTCGTGGAAATAGACAACGTTCTACTCAACTCCGTTTTATTAAAATGGTTTTCCACAACCTCATCGCGAGTGATTTTATTCGTATCTGACTATTTTTAAATTTGATTTCTAAGCATTCAACAGGAAAACTGAAACTTTCTATTATGTATACCTATTTTAAGTAAATACCTTCCATTTTGAAAGTGCCTTTTAAAAGATAGGTACCTGCAATATTCAATTTTATTTTGAAGACTCTGATTTAAATTCCAAGTCATTTTGGTTTATTATTTTCAATAATAAGCCTTTGGAATCGAGCAAGAAAAAAAAGTTTAACCCCCCCCCCCCCTCAAAATTTGATGTTTTTGAAAAATCGAATATCAAAATGTACGCGGCACTTTTCTTAGCAACACTGGACCGATTTTGATGAAATTTGGTATGTAGGCTCCATTTGGGGTCTAGTTGTGCCGCGAAGCTTTTGGTTGATGTCATTCACTTCTAAGGGGTGAAAATTAAGGGTTGAAATTTTCAAGAGTGCCCTAGCTCGAAAACTCTCGAAATAAAGGTATCGTTTTTTCACCAATTTTAAATAGTAGGTATTGAATTTTTAAAAATTTTTGAGGCCACCCGGAGCTTTGTAGGACAAACCGTTCGGTCCCTACGAGTGCTTAAGGGTTTTCCTTCGATAAAACAGAATCATGAGTGTGAATCACAAAAGAGGTCTAATCTCCGTTCAAATTTTATCTGAGTAAAATGCGATCGCTGTTCATTTCTTCGATTTTTATTCAGTTTTGCTTTCTGAGCAACCATTAATCAAATTTCCATATGAGGCTCTCTATTTTTCGAATCGAGTGTGAAGCGTTTAGTTCTTTCTAATAAACTTGATTTTGGAAGTGTGAAGGCAGTATGGTGTGGTGGGTAGTACCTACCAATGGTTGGTAGGTAAAAAAACGCTGCAAATCATTACCCAAAGGTTTATTATTCTTGATTCTTTATTAGTATAGATTACCCTTCTGTATAGATCCCTCCCTACCAACCACAGGTGTCTACTACCTAATAGGGCATTTTTGAAAATTTCAACCCTTCATTTCCATTTGGTTGGTGGTTGGGGTTGAAATTTTCAAAAATGCCCTAGTAGGTAGTAGGCACCTGTGGTTGGTAGGGAGGGATCTATACAGAAGGGTGATCTATAAAGAAAATAATAAACCTTTGGGCAATGATTTGCAGCATTTTGATCTATGTAGCGATTTCTTTCAACAAGCAATGTGTGATGATTATTTCATGTTTTTATACTAAACCACTTGTTACCTAATTTTCATTCTTACTAAAACGACGTACCTACCTATGAAATTCGTCTGTGATTTAAATTTGATTTGCGTTAACATTAAATGCTACTTGCTTACCTCGACCCTGAATTTTCTTGAAGTACCTATAGATAATCATGGCATAACTGGAGGAAATATTAAGTTATCATAGCACAACTAAGCTATTTTCTTTAACAAACCTCAGTCGGGAAAACTGCAGTACTGCATCTATTAAGGTAGCAAAATTGGTGCGGAAACAAAAAAGAAAGTCAACATAAGCGTTATTCTAAGGAAATTATAATGTTTTTTCGCTCTCCTGGAAACTGAGAAGAATTTAGTTATGCCATGATGGTTCTTAAGCGACGATTTGCGTACTACTCTCTCTCCCAATTCACACACTCTTGCGATTGGCCACCTAAGCTGATAGCTCATTTACGCTTCCAGAGGTGGCGCCACAGCAGTAAGCGTCACAGATTCCCCTATGGAGTGATTCTGTGTGGCTGGCCGCGTCTATGTCACGCAAACACCTCTCGCAAAACAGGTTCAAGAATATCTGCTCCTGTTCTTTCGTTCACAGTTTCCACTATTTTCTAGCATTTTTTCGTGATAGACGAACATATTATGAGTTGAACGGTTCAATCCGGAGCTGAATCGGTCGAGGTTGAAGGTAATTGAGCAGTTATCAAAGTGACACCTTATCTTTGTGTGCGCCTCTGGTAATTCTTCTGTTTTCACATTTTCCATCCATTTTTACGGAATAATTCACTATTTTTAAGGTTGATCGACATTGTTTAATTGTTGGTTGTGTCAATAATCAGCTCAATCCTCTCATAAGTTTCATACTTTCAGTTCGTTATCGTGAGAAAGACGCAGTGGTTCGACTCCGATTTTTTTTGTGTTTCACTCGGTTTTTCTGTTTTGAATCTCTGCCAGACAACTCTACAAAGCTCCCAAAAAAGAGAAGACTTGTTCTATTTCCAGGTATGGAATAACTAGGTATTATATTGTCGTACATGATTGATTCCTACCCATTCTATGCACCATCAACCTATCTCCCTTGCAAAGGCCGCCAGAATTCGCGTCCAGTGGACGGGCGGCCTGAGCCAACCCACTCACATAGGGGTTGATTTCCCATTCAAACTGGAGCAACTTGACATCACCGCTGGCCGCGTCACGTTGACGCCGAGAATAAATTCTCAACTTTTTTTATGTCAAACTTTTTGGAAAAATGTACTTTTCAATATAATATATTAAAAAGTACATTTTTTCAAAAAAAATTTTTCGACGAAACGCTATAGCAGCATCATAGCCCAGCATCATAGGAACCAGCGCGTTTTTTTTCCCGCGTGCAAGGTGTTAGCAGAGGAGGGGCAATTCCCAAAGCTCACATTTTTTTATATCTTGAAATCGTGACAACTAGCGACCCTCCAATTTCGTAAATGTGAATTTTTGCTCCATTTTGAATAACGACGATTTCGAAATCCAAAGACCTCCTTGATGGGCCTGGAATTCCTGCTCAAAGAAACGAATAGACCTACCGTAAATATTTACTGCATTTAGATCTCGCGAGTACAAAATGTTGAGAGAGAAAAAAAAAAAAAAAACAAAATGTCAACTAGAAAGTTGCTTGCCTTCCGGCGATCCCTCCTGTGAATCTCGACGTAAAATGCGAATGTAAAATGTGAAACACAGAAATGGAAACTGCGCGAATGTAAAATGTGAAACACAGAAAACAAGGTCGACCAAGCTCGGGATCCCCTGAGTATCGATTCGTGAAGTAGGTAAATCGATACTCACATCGCGTCAGTTTTCACATTTTATTCTTCCTTGAAACTTACAACAATATTACTAAAAATAATTACGAAAAAAATAAATGATTATTACATCAAAACTGGGCGAAATTCCCAAGAAATGGGAGTCGCCACTGCCACCCAAAAAACAGCTCACCACCATGGAACAAAACTTCAAATTTGCTTCCGGCGCATTCTGGTGGACAGTCGAGATAGTAATAGACCAGTTTCACCCCACACTGAAGCTTTTTTCACGAATTTCATGATACACGGACCCTTGAAGGAAAGTCGATGTTTGAGAGAGGGCCCGTCCAGCCGAGTGGACGCCCCTATGTGGGAGGGAAGCGGCCGTCCAGCCGGCTGGACGCCCGCGTTGAGAGTGTAAGGACCCTCCGGGAGATTGTTAGGGTGATGCCCCGTGGCCGCGGTGCCCTCTGGGGCTAGTAGGACCCAATATTCATGGGTGAGAAAAAGTTTAGAAAACCGGAATAAACAAATCGAGAAAAGTTTATAACATGTATGTTATAAAAATTTTTTAGAAAAGTAAAAAAAAGTTTGAAAAAAATTTAAAAAAAGAATTAAAAAAAATATTGAAAAAAAAAACAATTTAAAAATGTTAAAAAAAAATGTAAATGTAAAAATGTTTGAAATGTAAAAAGGTTAAAATGTAGAAAAATGTAAATAATGTAGAAATGAAAAAAATGTAAAATTGTAAATGTAAATAATGTAAAATATGTAAAAATTTCGAATTATGAATGAAGAAATGTAGAAAAATGTAAAAAAGTTAAAATGTAAAAAAATGTAAATAATGTAGAAATGAAAAAAATGTAAAATTGTAAATGTAGAAAATGTAAAATATGTAAAAATATCGAATTGTAAATGAAAAAATGTAGAAAAATGTAAAAAGGTTAAAATGTAAATAATGTAGAAATGAAAAAAATTTAAAGTTGTAAATGTTAAAAATGTAGAATATGTAAAAATATCGAATTGTAAATGAAGAAATGTAAAAAATGTAAATAATGTAAAAATGAAAAAAATGTAGAATGTGTAAAAATGTCAAATTGTAAATGAAGAAATGTAAAAAATGTAAATAATGTAGAAATGAAAAACATGTAAAATTGTAAATATAAAAATGTCTAATTGTAAATGAAGAAAAATGTAAAAAGGTTAAAATGTAATTAATGTAAAAATGGGAAATTTTGAATTTAAAAAATGTAAAAATATAAAATAAAATATGTAAAAATGTCGAATTGTAAATAAAGAAATGTAAAAAAGGTAAAAAATGTAGAAATGAAAAAAATGTAAAATTGTAAATGTAAAAAAATGTTAAAATTGTAAATGTAAAATATGTGAAAATGTCTAATTGTAAATGAAGAAATGTAGAAAAATGTAAAAAGGTAAAAATGTAAATAATGTAGAAATGAAAAACATGTAAAATTGTAAATATAAAAATGTACAGAAGTAATTACTTTGTTTTGGAAAGGGTTACACAGCTAAATATGCCCATAGAACAGTAGGTAAATGGTTGATAAGTCCTCTACGGACTTTTATTTTGAAGACTGGTTTTCTATGCCTCGCACGGCTTAAAAAAATGAGAAAAAGAGAATTGAAACCATCAGGTATATCAGGGCGGGGAAAGCTCAATGCCGTGGACCGGGTAAGCGTTGTGGATGGTAACTACGTTCCTAGAGGTAGTTAGGGTTCCTGTTCTCAGATGGCAGCGCTAGTAGTGACGACCACCTTACCATCATTGCATTTCATGTAGCAGGTTTGTAACATTCAAAAGCTGTGGATGAAGAAACTTCACCAACTTTGATTGACGATAGTAATTCAATAGCGTAATAATTTTATTTCCCGAACATTTTTTTATGCAAATTATTATAATTTGTAATTGAAAAACTATAATTTGAGTAAAATTGTCGATTTTTTAATTTTTCGCTGAATTGCCCGAGTCGTTTTTTTTCCTCTACCATTTTGAACATTTGAACCTGCTTTCTTGCAACAACGTATTTTGTTTCAACGGAACTTTTGCATCGTCGAATTTTCATCTTACTTACCTACTTACCTTTTTTCGTCTTGTGTTTATATATGTTGTCTTGTTTCTCGACGTGCTTAATTTCGAAATTTTAGTGTTTTAAAAATGAAGATACGCATGATCCGCATACACCACCGGAAAATAGACAAACTGACGGTAAGTAAATTCAACACTTTTGAAATCCAACTTTTACAACAATACTTCTCATTCTCGCTCGGTTGTAGAGCCACAATTTATGTAGAAGGTAATGAATTATTGTGGAACGTAGGTTAGCAGTAGGTACAATATCAGTTGAAGTGAATATTTCCTGAAATTAGCAGTAAGTACCTAGTACTACTTACTCATTAGTTGATGGTAAGTTTGCTACCGATCGTCAACCTAAACATAACTCCGTAGGTATTTATCACGCAATGGGGGGTGCGCCTTGATTTTTTAAAGATTTTTAATCGAAAGTAGACTACATCCTGAGAATTTTGGCACCAGCCGCGACCTTCTAGCGTGAGTGGATCTGTTTATATGATTTTTCAAAGTTTCGACCGTTTATGATGTCACGCGCCCCTCTCGCCTGTGCGGGACCCCCCAGCCCACTGTGACGTCATAAATGGTCGAAACTTTAAAAATTCATAGGAAAAGATACACGCTAGAAGGTCGCGGTTGGTACCAAAATTCTCAGAATGAGGTCTACCTTAGATTAAAAATAACAATAAACAGTTTTTCCTACCCAGGCGCACACCCTATTGTTCAACTATTATTGAACTGTACTTGCCTACCTTTAGCTTTCCAATAATCATGTCATCCTGTGGCATCATGTTCTCACTTGAAAGTACCTAGGTCTGTAATAACTTTGAATGATACATTCGTCGTCTTATTAACACTCAGTTGGAAGGAAGCATAAGCATGGGTGAGTCTAGTCTGAAGAGGGAAAGGTTTAGTTACCCCAAAGCGCAACTTTCATCTTTTGTCTCCAATGAAAACAAGCATTGTAGATGGTAGCACCACTCAATTAATAGTAGTATATCCCTGTCTTCTGTTCTAGCAACTTCTTGTCAGTGTTTGCTTTGTACAAACTCTGTCTACCCTGGGATCAGAGGTAGATAGGTACCTAGGTATTCTACCAAGGGAGCTAGGTAGGAACTACCATTCTGTGGGCTCTACATTCCAGGGTTTTTGCTAAGAGCTTTCCTATATAAGCAAGTTGTACTTATGTTCATATTAAATTATACGTATGTAATACTAGGAATAAATTGTCTGCTAAATGCTCTGTACCAATAATTTTTTTCTTGAATTTTCAGTTTCACTTGCGCCATTGTCGCGCGCTAGGATGCGACGCAGCGAATTTAACTGAAAAACTGATCGTGTCTCCGTTCAATGTAGAAAGGTGAGGAATAATAGTTGATGTACTTGTTAGGCACTGCTTACAAAGTGCTGATCCAAAGTGGTGAAAGTATAAAAAATAATACACCAGTTTTATGGGTTGTCGATTCACGGAATGGATTTATTTTTATTTATAGATTTATCTCACTAAGCTCTTTAATTTCATCAATTAATTTTCAAGCTATTATCGTCAAGAAAACTCAATAATAGTTATGTTGAATTTGAGTTTTTCTGAAATTAAAAAAAATAAAAAATATGGAAGATGGATGGACATAGCGCCTTTGTGCTTTAAGCTATCGATGTATAATATTTAATGCCTTGTTGTGGCATTTTATAATTATTCTGACAAACCATACAGTATTATAGTTGCATTTTCCTTCAAATTAGTGATTTTGACATAGGAGGATACCAGCCACACAATTTGACACGACGTCTTGCCAAACAGGCGTATGCTTTCCTTTTAAAAGTTTTCATTCTTTTGTGGTTATTGGCGAGTTATAGAAACTACCTACCTATTCTGGAAGTTAGTGCTTGTTAATTTGGGAAGTGAACCTGGGCAAAAAAGGCAACTGGCAAAAAAAAGTTCCTAATTTCAAAATATGTATTTTTGGGCAAACAGTTTTTGAAAAATATTATATTTATTCAGTCAAGTGATCAGAAGTCCAGTTGATCACTAAATGAGAGTATAAATTGAAAGAACAACTTTCCTAATAATATGCATTGGTATATATAATGATACACTATCAACCTAAGTAGTTCTAAGTTATTTTGTGGGTTGCAGGTATTTTACAACCGAGAGCCTCTGCAAAGAGGCGAGAGCCTAAGAAACTTTATAAGGTGGAGGAAAAGGTTAGCGTTACCACAACCAAAGGACTCGGGAGGAAGTTCAACTCAATTTTTCGAATTATGGCTTGGAAAAGGTGAGTTGAGAACTAACAAATTACATCTGTTCATTGTTTTGATACCTGAGGTGGAGAAGTTGCACCCACATAGTTTATGAATTATCTTTCTGTGTTAATAGTTCTTTGTCGTTGAGGGAAAGGTTTCAGTAACTTTTCACTGTTATGCCTTAAAGAGCTCCTTCTATGTTTCAGAACTTTTAATGGAGTGTGAAGTTTGAAACTAGTAAAATTAATTACTTATTGTAAAATAAAAATTTGAAACAATCTATTTTTTTCCAGTTGCAGTCAGTGAAGCTGTTACCAAGAACCCCGACTTTACCACCTTCCTAACTGGGTACCTACCAAGAAAGAATTACTGAGGTCTGAAGTAGGTCGTTAATTTTTGATGATGATTTTTGATGAAGGAGGTAGTTAATTTTTGATGATTCAACAGTAACTATGTATCAGTGTACTAGATAATTCTATTCATTTAATCATACAATACATCTTACTTTTATTCTAATGTGGGTTTTTATGAACAGTTGCAGAAATATGTACTTGGTACTGGTAATTCAGCTAGTATAGCATAACATTTTTATTTGTATGTGTAAGTAGGTACCAGCTATAAGAGGTCCCTAAGCCTGGGAGGTCTTAGGTGCTAAAATCCTATTATATGGTGAAAAGTATAAGGGTATAATGAAATACTCTTCTTCTTTCCAAATCGATGCATTTCGAGCGGTGGTCTCCACTCTTCATCAGGATATGTATTAGAAAGAGATACAAGGCGGGGTGGTTCGTTCTTAAGATATAGTGGGTACTGCAAAAAACAAATAGTTTTCTGGGGTCAAGGATAGGCAATATTACGAGTATAGTCGTAGGGGACTTAGTAGGAAACCAGATTATTTTTATATGGCAAATGGCTTACTATGGTGAGAACATACCTTAAGTTGCAAATCAATGTTGCATACACAAGTGCTGATCGCAGGCAGTGAAACAAATTGTAGTTACAATGGTGGGTAAGTGCAGGCAGCATACCAAAAAATTCGGACAGAAGGGATTACCCTAGGAGAAACTGTGAAAGATACAGATAGGTTTTTAGATTTTTAGATGTTAGGGTTGTGGGTATTTATCATTGTGTATATGCACTAATAACATGGTATATAATGCTTATAAGAGTAAGAAGGACAATTGTGGAAAACATAACTTAGCATAAGTTAGAAGGTAGTGGTAAAAGGGGAAAAGTACCTTCTGGTTAATTTGCCGCTGCAAAATATTTTTTGACTGGCGTTATTAATACAATTTTATAAGTGATATGGTATTGACAGGCTCTCATTTCAAAAAGTGGAGACCACCGCTCGAAATGCATCGATTTGGAAAGAAGAAGAGTATTTCATTATACCCTTATACTTTTCACCATATAATAGGATTTTAGCACCTAAGACCTCCCAGGCTTAGGGACCTCGTACAGCTGGTACCTACTTACACATACAAATATTATACTTACCCAGCTTTTAAAAATATCATTTTGAAATAGCATTTTTAATTACTTGTCGTGTTTTGATAAAAAGCTTATTGACACTAGCGTCTTCCTGCACTACGAGGTTTAGAGCAAAATGTTTCCATTTTATGTTTAGAAGAAGGTAGTAGGTAGTATGGAAAACTTGGGAAGAAGAAAATTCAAAGATGATAAATACCAATACTTGTAGACGGTTACTATTATTGGTAAGAAGGTAGGCATGACAATAGGAGCGTATCTACCTATATCGTAATAATATTACGAAATTAATTATAAATAATATTAATTAATATTAATAATTAAATAATAGTAATTAATATTACGAATATTATAAATATCAACTTATTGTTGACTCACTACAATGAACTTGGTTAATGATTTTGTATGAGTAAAAAAATACGTCGCTTGTTTCTTTGCTGCAGTACTTTATTATTTGTATAGATGTAATATACGAGATAGTTTGAATCTGCCTATTCCCATTTTTGTATTCAACATTCAATAATGAGTCCCTCTCATACTAATACTTTCCTCGTATTCTTCATTCATAAAACGGTTTGCTTTCTGTGACACCTTAAGGTAGGTACCTAAAACATTAGTTATCTCAAGAATAAATCAGTTTTGTAATGCTACATTATTTAACAGCTCTTAGAAATCATTTTTCGGTTGTGAGGTACCTAGTTCAAGTTATTAATTAGGTTAAGAATCATCAAAGCCTAAATTCCTTTTGCTACTTTTTACTCAGCTGTATTTGTGTTGGAAACTCGTAGTGGTAAGCCCGTACTTCTAAAAACTTGTAATAATGATCATTTTAGTTTCGAACCAACGTCTATGATGTAATAAATGTGATTATGCCCCTCCCGGTGCAAGATTTTAGTCAATATTGAATAGTATTATTCTTTTCATTAGACGATAGTGTTGTTCGTCAAACTCTGAAGTAGAAAACAATTATGTGAATAATTTCCTTGTAGTGCAAATTACAATTGAATGAGATAACGACGTTCCTTCAAAATTGTTTGTAGTTAGTAAAAGTAAGACCTCTATAACTACATTGTATTGTTTACATTTTTCTTATAATGGTATTGATATTAGTTATCAAAATAACAAAGAATAAAATCTGTACTATCCTCATCAACTGTGTTGATTGATATCTATATTCCTTAATCCACAGATAAAGAAGGGTATTATTTCATTTCCAAGTTTTTTTTTTTTTTGGCCATTTTTCTATTTTTCATCATTTAGGTTTGAAGAACAACTTGTAACAATTTTTCATGGTT